>JBBDHG010000125.1:192500-497500 GCA_037951165.1 Lophius americanus | reverse complement strand
CTCAAAATTCGGGATTAATGGTCTGAATTTTTCCTTTAATCTCAGAATTTTAGCTCTATTTTCAGTCTAAATTTAGATTTCCACCTTTATTCTAAGAAGTCCCACTTTTTCCTCAAAATGAAGCTCAAAATTTTAACTTTGCAGTCCGAATTAATTTTTAAAATTCTTACCCTGAAGTCAAGAAGTCTCCGTGGAACACCTGGCCCAGAGATCTCAGGCTGCTGCTCCTGATAGGTCCACCCTCCTCTTGTCCCCTCACCCCCACGGTCCTGTTTTATTGCGCTCGCCCGATGCCAATCTCCTCCATAAAACCCTCCCCTGAGATGTGATATAGTCTGCGTGGGTCCGTGGATCCTGCTCCATTCGCCCAGACGGCTTCGCTGCGCTCAGACTCTCGGTGCGTCTCTGCGGCGGAGCGTTGCGCGCAGGTTGGAGAGAGATGACAAGAGCTCCGCGGAACCTGCCAGACAAACATGGATCTCCATAAAACGCTGCTTTCGCTGCTTTGGATATTATTGCTGAACGTAGAAGAAGACTGTCACGCTGAAGAAGGTATGTGAACACGCGTGTTGGTGTTTATTGTGGCTCGGCTTCGACCATGAGTGGATGGACGGATGTCCGCGGCGGGGAGTTTGTCCTGATCAGGTGCATACTTCCCACGGATGAGATGGAAACCCCACTTTAAATGCTCTCAAAACTATGAATGTGAAATGTTTTCCCTGCTAGAGAAGCTTTTATTGTAAAGCGCTTTGTGAACTCAGATGCGCAAAAAGGCTTGAGTGGATTATTCACAAGCGTAAAAAGCATGGATTATTCTCCAATAATAATCCCAACACGTAAACAAAAAATCTGAATATTTGTCAGATTCCTTTGTTTGTTTCAAAGTCACTGATGAAGCAAAGAAAATAAATGTCATTACGAAGCTGCGAATTTGATTTACTGCACTGAAGGTAAGCTAAAAAACTGAGGTGGACAAGTTGTCTACTGATTTTATTCTGACGTCAAAACACTTTGCGAAATGATCACATTCCCGTTGCGAATAATTGCTTTAGTATCAATTTTCTGTTTTATTCGGAAAGAGAAAGTCACTTTCTCCTTGTCGTGGAGAATAAAACACCTTCTGTGTTGTCTCAGAGATTAGGAGTGCGTTTTTGGGGATTTTGCATCTTTGTGCAACTGGTTTCTTTGTCTCTACATACCGATGCTGCTGCACGCATTAAATGATCCCAGCACAGTCTAATCCCATCTGTCAGTTTAGGACAGCAGGGCAACTGCTGTCTCAGCCACTTCCTTTGTCTTTCCATGCAAGAGACATTATCAAACAGAAATGCAGGCATGCGCCCCTGACTGCTTATCAAGATTTAATCCTGCTGTCAGAGCAGGACGTTATAAAAAAGAATGAGGGAGCTTCTGCACAAACAATTTCCTTGCGAGCCTCAAAAACACACTTTCTGCTCTCACAAGTTAGCCTGGGTTTTCTGTCCGACTCTCCCAGGGAGCCGAGGGAATGTGTGTTCCTCACTGACTGACTCAGGTAAAGCCGGGGAAGTGATCCTTGTCAGTTCTGGGACTCTGACGTGGGGGAAAAAAAGAACATAATGGCTTCAGACCCCCGGGCTCCTTCTAAAGAGGGACATTATAGGCGAGGTGGATTCTGATACACACTCATGCATGAGCCAAACACACTCAGTCACCTATACGTGCTCCAGAAAAGTGCATCTGCCATCCTGACAGGCTCGATTGCACAAAGGGACACACAACTTTCCTGACAAGTGCATGCGAGCTTTCTCATGCAATAAAGACACACTTGCAGGCATCGACATTGACTCGCTCTCACGCGTTTGTGCTCCCTTCAGTCACACACTTCCTCTCGAGCATTGGGATGGATCGAATGCAGACTCATTGCCAGATTGATTCGGTTCCCTGGAATGCTGGGTAGCCAGATTTGGATGCTAGCTATTGTTTAATTGATGTTGTGACAGCGATTAATTGCTGTGAAAGCAATGTGCTCCTGAAGGCTGCTATTGGCAGTGATTCACCTTGCTGTTCACAAGGATTTAGCAGATAGAGGAAACACTGGAGAGGATTCTCTCGTCTTTCAATTTCTGTCCTTGCATCAAGTTGAATGGAGGCAGTTTCTCTCCGCGGCATACTCTGCCGTGAAAGTTGTGTTTTAGCAGAAGAACAATTTACCTAACTTCCTGTAATTGGGATTTGTTGCATTACAGTATTATTCATGAACTTCTTCCCTTATTTCATTTTCTCCAGACCAACAGCGTTCTCCTTTGTTCCGAATACCAAAAATACCACTTTCTCCTTCTTGCTCCTCTTTTCCTCGCCCTCCTATTTTCTTTTGTTCTCCCCACTGCGCTCATTTTATGTGTCATCCTCCTTTTCCACCTCATCTTCTCCCATAGCGGCCTCCTGCCTCCTAAAGCTGACTTAGCAAGCACAAATACGACCGGGGGTCCACTATCCCACACCTACCTCTTCACACACAGTCAATCCAACCACTCCCCCTCCCCTCAGGTTGCTTTTCTCATTCCCCACGCCTCACTGCTAACACACCTTGGCATCTCATCGGGATCTCATTTACTTCCCCTCTCCTCCCTCTGCCTCCATCCATTCTGCTGCATCCTCAGAGAGGGCAAGAGAGGCCAGAAGCCAGGCGGAGAACAATGGAGGCAGAGTGATGCAGAGGAGCAGGGTGCTTGAGAGAGACAGTAACCTGTGGGTGCTGCTGTAGCTTTGTTCCATGTTTTATCGTGTTGAAATAGCCAGGTTGACTTTATTTCTCCTCGTTCTTGACAAGCGTTCAGCCTTTGATTTACCTGCAGCCTCACCTGCAGGTGCGAATTGAAAACTCTCTCAATTTACCCGCTGATATTCCTTACAGCGATGCTTTGTTATGCTTATTGCCGATGCAATGAAACTCTATTGTTTTAATTTTCAAAGATGCAACTATCTAGCTGAATCAGCATAAAAAAAGTCTTGTAATGCAAACAATATCAATGTTTCATTTGTTCAGTGCAATTTTGTTGCGTGTATAAAGCGCAGCTGTAGTGATTTGTTTTTTAAACGACATTATTTTGAGTTCACTTAAAGCCAGTTCTGTAATCTGAAAAGCCTTTACTATGACATAATTGCAACAAACTCTCTTGATTCAACAGTCAAAGTTGCAGCTATTTAGTTCTTTCAACATAAAGAAGGCATTTAATGGAAACAACATATGTGTTGCATTTACTTAACACAAACATGTTGCACATGCTAAACACAGTTGTGTTGAATTTACTAAACAAAATGTTGTCATACCAAAACCCTTTACATTACATTTATTCAATGATACCCCCTCGTTTTTAATTGTCAAAGATGTCTCTATCTAGTTGTTTCAGCATAAAAAAAAGTTGTGTAACGCTTACGATATCAACGTTTCATTTAAACTGTACAGTTATATTACTTGTAACACAGTTAAATTGATTTGTTTTTAAAAACATTTGTGAGTTTACTAAAGAGAGTCGCGTAATCTCAAAAATCCTTTACGATGACACGATTGAACCAAAACTCCCTTGTTTTGATTTTTAAAGATGTAACTATTTATTTATTTCAACATAATTGTCAAATACAAACAACTTCCTTGTTTGATTTACTGATCACAATAATGTTGCCCAAACTAAATACAGTTATGTTGAATTTACTAAACACAGTTTTGTAATCCCAAAACCCCTTCGATATTACAATTAATTTAAAGAAACCCCACTTTGTTTTAATATGTAACTATCTTGCTCTTTCAATGTAAAAGAAACATGTAAATTCAAACATCATTTTTTGTTTATATCATCCACGCGCTGCTGAAGAGATCTTATTTTCACCAATTTAGAAAAAACTCCGCCACATCCTCCACGCTTACAAATCTACTCTAAAAGCAGAAAAGAGCTGTGAAGGACTCAAGAAGGCATTTCCCGCATGATTGTAATTCACCGTGATTTTATTCTGTCGCACAGAATTTATATCCAGCGCTGACGCTCGGTGTCAGCGCAGGAGCTCTCTTAGCAAAGTCCAAACTGAAAGTTAATCATTTTAAGGGCGCTGAAAAGCGTTCAACTTTTTCCGCCGGCAGCTATAATTCACTTTCGATGTACCCGCCGACCCTGTGTGGATAATGAAGGTGTGTTTTGTGTGACTGCTGGTTGTACGACCGAACTCAAAAACTTGCCAGCAACTCCTAAACATTAGTTTTTCTCCAGTTTCTCTTCTTGTCTCCGGAGCGGAGTTAAGAGGTCTCGGCATGAGCGCGGTTCTTTTAGTGCAAGCTGAAACATTTTCATCTCAGCGGGTCGACTCTTCACCTCAATTTGCACTGCCCGGCAGCGTTTTGCTTCCACTTGCATCTTTTCATAGACTTAATATGCATGCTTTCACCTCCTGGTTTGAGATGCGTTCTGGCTGAATCTTTAGAGCTACGAGGACTGTTGGCTAGTTCCTCCCGCTGCTTTAGTTGTCCAACCTTTTATCATATATTTGCTGCAGCTGCACAACCACTATCTCTGAACTATTTGTGGGAGAGATTGCGAGATCCGACCGGAGAAGTATTAAAGTTTGGAAAAATGAATGTTTCATTGTGAATGTTCTGTTTATAGGCGAGGGAGAGACAATCAGTAGGTTGAAATGAGCATTTTTAAAGTTGTTACATGTTTTAATCTGACTTATTTCATTGGTTTTAATATTATATTACAGTTATTAAATCCCACATATCTTTTTGAATTAATTTTAAAACCGACATCCCTTGTTTGGAACAAGTTGATTATAGCATGATTTTGGTCCCATGTGAATTAGCATATATATATATATATATATATATATATATATATTTATACACTTTTTTTTCATTTCCTCTTTCCGGATGGTAATACAACCTTGTTCTACATTTGGTCCAATCTCCATAGCCCTGTAAAGAACCGGCGCCGGAGCGAGATATATTTAAGAATATTTTCTCACCTGGAGTGGTTCAGTGGCGGATAGTATCCAAGTACATTTACTCAAGCAGTGTACTTAAGTGCAAATTTGAGGGACTTTTACTTTACTCGAATATTTCCATTTTATTCTACTTTAAACTTCCACTCTACTACATCTCACAGGGAAATGTTGTACGTTCTAGTCCACTGCATTTGTCTGACAGCGCCAATTACTTTTCAGAAGACTATTTTCATAGCATTTTTACAGCCTCACGTAGTAAAAAACTTCTTTAGCATCTTTAAATGTATTGATTCTTAAATATCTTTGATAAATTCAAGGTTCCGTGTTTCTTTATAGGTTGAGAAAATCTATTGATTTTTTTCAGGTAAATGCATTTCTTTAAAAAAGAAAAACATCATCTGGAAAAATGTCAAAATCCTGAGATGCTGTAAACAAGTATTGGTTGATCTATTCAACATCATAAAGTAGTTAGATTACATTCATCTTTTAATATCTAGAGCAGTAATAGTCCTACACATTAACGCAGCAGGAATAATCATCCAAATATAAAGAGACCGTTTTACTGCGAAATAAATGCATTTACTTTAGTTCTTCAGGTACATTTTTCTGATAATACTTCATGACTTTTACTCAAATATAGTTTTGAATGCAGGTCTTTTACTTTTAGTGGACTATTTTCACAGTGATGTATTAATACTCTCGTTTCAGGGATATTTCGTTCACCATTGGTGTGGTCGTGCATCATTTTGTTAAATTGCCTTCGTTACCAAGGTTCACTCCTCACAGCAATTAAACTGAGTGTCTCCTCTCGCGTCCAGCGCCTGTTTTTTTTTTCTCCCTGCAGCCATTGCTCTTGCCGACCTGGTTGCAGGAATGGATGTTACGCAGAACCTTGGCATCGTAACCGAGGGGATAATGTCAGTAAATTAAAATAAAATACATACTCCGCTTCTGCACCGCATGAAATGCAGAGGTGGGGGGGGGATGTTTCTAAATCACATGAGGTCTTCAGGTAATATTATTCCTCAGTGAATATGGCTGCGATACCATAAATCTGTCAAATAAAACTATAATAATTGTAATATTCGGTGTTGTTATTGTTCCTGGGTTGATAAATTGTCTAACAAATGCAGTTATTGGGAAAAGCTCAGCTTTAAACGATCTTATATTGTTTTTCTTTATCTCTCATTGACAAATAATCTATTTAAAAAAAACACAAAAAAACCCCTGCTGTGGCCAGAAATATATCTTTCACTCTTTACTGGAATACACCATAATCAAAGTAGCTATTCATGATCCAACTCCACTCATTTGTCAGGTGATTGCTAAATTATGTAATTTGAACTTTGATGCACTCTAATTGACCAGTATTGGATTTACCAGCAATTGCTAGACTAGCAGTGCATTAGCTCTGCACTCTCCTAGGCATCAATTGGGACTTATTGCCTGTGATTGATGTTGGGTTATTTCTCCTCCGCTGCGACTGGCAGGCCCAGAGCGCCGGCCCTTCTCCGGCTTGCAGGGAGAGCCTTGGACCTGCGAACGCCGGATCAGATGAGCCTGACCTCCTTTAGTAAGAAAGGTCAGAGTGATTTGTGAATACGGCAGGTGTAGCGGGGTAACATTTTCTTGAGGAGACCTCAGGGACGCTGTCATTTTCAGGAGAGACGACAGGAGAGACGACAGGAGAGACGAGGATGGGAGATAAGGAGAAGAGGTGTGTCAGGTTGAGGGGTGATGAATCAGGGAAGCTGGGCCGGAAGGTAAAGCGAGGAAGCAGGTGAAGAGAGAGTTGTAGGCTGCCACCGTTGCTTTACTCCGTAGTTTGTGCATGTTACATGTAATCAAACAAACCAGGAGTTCCTTTAACGAGTCAATGCAGCAGCTCAGCCACATCCTTATTTACATCCCACTTCACTGGGAAGCATTGACTGAGACTGATAGATGAGGTGTGTGTGAAGTGTGTGAGTGTGTGTTTGTACGTATTGGCTCTCGATAGGGTCACACCTGATTTCTTTTGTTCAGAGGACACCAGTACAGCGTTGCTGATATTCTGCTGGATCGGCAAGAATGATAATGTGTGTGTGTTTGTGTGCGTGTGGGAGGAAGGATGGCGGTTTAGCAGGTGTTTCAGCCATATTGGATGGCGAGGAGGGGGCTCTGCGTCGCTGCCTGTAACAGATGAAGGAACTATGGGATGTACAGTGCATCATTTTATTGATGTGTGTTTGTGCGCGCGTGAGTGACTCTGACAGTTTACCTTCACGCGGTTCGCCTCACCTGGGTGCAGATTTGCTTGCGCAGAATCTTTTGTTGCACTCCTTGCATTAAATTTTATTGCACGCTGTCTTTTCCAAGAAGCGTCCCAGCTTCTTTTTTTGTTGTTGAGCAGAATCAGCCTAAACAAAATGTTTTTTCTGTGGGGTTAGATTTCAGTGCGTCCCGGCCAACTTGTTGTCTTAATTAGGATAAAACGCGATGAAATGTTGTTAATTTGTGGGGGGGATAATTAAATCATTGCAGCAGGGTTGAAGGGTGAACTGGGAATACTGGCTCCAGTCGGCGGGAGAGATAAATTAAAAGTAGCATTTCAAGCCTTTCATGCAACAAATCATCAAACAAAACTTTTTTTTTTTTTTTACCTCTGAGGACACGCAAAATATATATATATTAATTTCCATGCTTTTGAGCAAGTTACAGACATTTCCCTACTCCGTCTGCATCATGTGCCCCAGAATTCTGATAACCTCATTAAGGATTTTGTATTCATGGGTAGTTTTTATCCGTTAGGCACAAACAATGAACGAGATAAATTTCTTTCAATGCATATATTTTCAGTTTTTTACATTATCCGACTCAAGGTGGGCATTTGGGTTTTCAACTCAAGAAACACAAATAAGATAATACACAATGTTCAATGCAAAAAGATTGAACCTCGTTGATCGGAGCTCACTCGCTCCCTTCTCTCTCTTTCACCTCCTTCTGTCTCTACTTCCTTCAGATCTTTGTTCTTGACTTCTCAGCTCCGCCCTTCCACTCCTTTTGATCTACAGAATTTTCCACGGACTCACTTACATCCAATGAAGTGCAAAAATACTAGATTATATGCTAGAATATGGATTTTGAATTACTGTACACTGCGATGACCTCCGTGCATAAAACTTTTGGAAAAAAAAAAGTTGATGGTCATTTAGTTGATTTTGAAAATATTCTTCATGCAAAATGTCATTTGATTGTTTCAGCATCCAAAATGTACATATTTCTACCTTATGACAATGCAAATTAAATAATTTTGTTGTTTGAGGCTGTTAATGTTTTCAGGCTGCAGCGCTGTGATTTATTCTGTGGTATTCCCGGGAAAACAGCATTAAATCTGCTGGTTCGAAAATTAGTGACAAACTTCTGAAGTAGGCGGGGTTTAAACTTCTCCAAACTGGACATCAACAAAAATCCCTCTCACCCACTGCTCAGACTGCGAACAGATCCTCATTACCGCCACAGCTGCTTTGGGTTTGCGAGATATGGGATCATTTTCAATTTTTATACCTACATACACCTTATGGCAAGGAAGGACTGGATTGATTTTGGGAATGGACAGTTGTATATTTCTGACACGAGGGGGAGCTTTATCTCCAAATGTTTCTAAGCCATAAATTCTCAAACATTGGTCAGATCTAAATTTGGTGAACACGAATCGACTTGAGGAGATTTTTCTTGTATATATTGCATTTTACTCTGAAAGTTAATATTTTACTCATTAGTATTTTACTCAGCTTTTCGGACATAAAGTCTTAATTTTTGTTCTGGTTTAGTACAAACTGGGTGCAGATGAAATCGGGTTTGAGGAGATAATTCTAAAAATAAACCCATAAGGTAATTTTACTCACTAGAGAAGGTTTTTTTTTTGTTTTGTTTTTCTTATTTTTTCTTTACTTTTTCCGACATAACTTCACTAATTTGAAGAGTTCAATGGGGAGATAACACACAAGATAAGATAGGATGAGATGAGATGAGATGAGATTAGATTGGATAAGATCAAAGGAACTGAAAAAGCAAGACATTTAAAGTAATAATGAACATAATAAAATAAACAACTGCAATCGGTAATTGGCAGCATATTAATCTTAAACTTTGTGATTTAATGTCGTTCCACTGTAATGTTGGTATTAAGGAGTTATTATGGTACAATCGGAAGGCTTGACCTTTTTTTTTAACTTAATTAGTGAATTAAATGACTCAACTGTTATGGAACTACTTATTATAACAGTTCCATTATTTATTGACATACTTATCATTTGGGAAGTAATTTCAAGCATTCGAGCACAGCTGCAGTATCATATTATAGAAGTTAGGAACAAGCTTGTGGCTGTAAACATGTTTAATGTATACATATAGAACAGAAGTGAACTATCTAACGTTGCTCTTTTCATCTGTGGGGAGGAAAGAAGTCTTTTGAAGCAGAACCCAGAGCTGTTTCAGCAAATGCACTTTCATGTCAGATCCTTATGCAAACATCCCGGGGGCCTCTTCCCGAAAGTTCTTTTTTAAAGGTTAAATGCAGAAAGGTCTAATGAAAACGTTAATTGAAATAATAATAACATTAATAATACTTAAAGTCTGCATGGTCGAGTTCGAACACATGTCTCGCCTGATTATTTATCTGTGCTGTTTTCGCTGGAGTTGCCGATGCCATAGAGAAGTTTTTTTTAATTGCAGGATTTCAGTCTTGAGGTGTCTGAAAAGGATAAATGTCACTTGCGTAGTGGTGGAGCAGTGTTCGTGTCGGAGATATCTCTACAGGGGGGGTTGAGAGTAAACACTTACTGAATTGATGAGGGTCGGATGTTTAACTTCCTTGTGCTCCTTTGGCGAAAACATCATCATCACCCACTTATTTGTACAGAAATAGTGAAGACAAAGTCATGAGGGTAGATTTATTGAGACACGCTGGGCTTCGGGTTCAGAAAACTGGGGTTATTTCATGTTGCACTGCCAGAATGATCAACTCCAGTTAATGGCTCCATTAGAACATTCGATTTCCCAGATCCTCCATGAGGATGGGGTCAGTTACTGTGTTTTTTTTTTTTTTCGTTCATTTCAGTCAGGTTCTGTTTTGAAATTTAAACACGTGACTCAAGATTGGAACGACCATGAACCCTCTGAGGCATCAATTTCTTTTTGAATCAACAACGGATATTGAATCAGGTCCAAAATTATTTTATTAGAGTTGATTAAACATAATTATCTGGAAAAGGTGTATCTTTATTCCCTAAGGTTGGTCCATCTAATTTCCCTGACGTGAATTTACGTTCATAAATGGAGATTATTAAATGCAAATAAAGGCAGTCGGCCAACAGAATTTCATAGTGTTGACCCACTTAATCCATGACTTAATTAAATTAATCAAAAGCAAACCTGTTAAGTGCAAACAATGTCAAAAGTAACAAGAATTAAAAGAGGGGAGACACAACTAGAAAAACTCGATTTAGGGAACAGGGTAATCCGACAACCTTTTGGATATTCTACAGCTGAGTCAAAATTGCCCAGTAGTCCGTATCCAGTAATGTAAGGGTTTACTCCAGCACAGTGGGTGCTCGTCTTCTTAAAATAGGAGGCCAAGTCCCCTCATGCGTCCATGTAGCGAACCACATTACAGGTTCTAAAGACTCATGGGAAACCAACCACATGTACTCACAGGTTCATGAATATGCTCCCAGCATTCTTGCTCCGTTTCCTGCCAAAGCACAAAAACACACTGGGAAATCTCGCACCTCTCTCCTGTTTAACTCTGCGATTAGCCTTCCCTCGTCAACTTCGCTCTGCTGTCTCATTGCCCGCCTTGCTCCGGCCCGGGAACACTGCCTCTTAATGTGCTTTTCATGTCCACTGGTGCTCCTCCATGTCTGATCTGATAACATTTGTTTGGAGATCTTTGGTGTCTCTATGGGTGTGTTTGTGTGTGTGTGCTAGAGATGAAGAGACACAACTCCATACATTAGAACACGTCATTCATCTATAACATTCTGCGCTTCACTTCATCTTTGCATCTTTATTAAGTGCATCTCCATTCGTATATCTCCACTTTCTCCAGCTCCATCTGATGTGAGTACAGCAGGGAAGGTAATGAAAGTTTCATTACCTTCTCTGCGTTCTGCTACAGCGTTTTCCAAACCTGGGTTACGTAACATTTGTAGGATTATCCTGAGGGAAATAAAAGTACCCTTCACGCATTTTAAGATGTGATTAGATTTCAATCAGAGAAGACTGAGAAGGAAGAAAAAATGATTGATTTCTTCCAACAGATGATGTGTAATAATTAGTTTATTAGAGAGTCTTTGTTGGTCAGACTCTTTGAGGAGATTGAGATTAAAGGGTCTCTGCCCTGAGCAGCAGCATGGAATAACCCCCAATTTGGAGGGTGAATACTGGTGGTGGTGGATGATGACTCGGCTGAGGCTGATGGACGATGAGGCTGATGGATCGCCGAGGTCTAGGCAGCAATGGGGAGGTGGAAGGTACCCAAACCAGCAGCAGCATGAAAGAACCATATGAACAAAGAGAGACATGTTTAAAGATTGCATCTGATGGTGAGGCATGTAACCGAAACTGAGCATGTTTGAAAGATGAGGATAATAGAGCGGTATGAGCAGTAACTGTAACCCTGAGTGTACAAAAGGATAGTCTTCTTGATTGAACTTTCAATAGATCTCCATTTACTTCAAGAACACATACACCTTGCAATAATTTATTAACAATCCCTTGTTAGCATGTATCTGAACTCAACTGTCAGATACATGCTGACATGAGTTATTTTCTTCTGTTCCATGTAAACTTCCTCCTTTGCTCCTTTTGTAAGCATACCGCCCCCCGGTGGTGGACCAAGTATTCCAATCCTTCAATCCATCAAGAAAAGTTCCATCAAGAAAAGCTGAAAATACCTCAGCTTACTGTCAAATTTTGTCGTTTGGAGAATTCCAAGGTCCCTGAAAGCATCGCACCACAAGTGTGAGCTCCGCAAAGATGGCAACTTTTCTAGATCACACTAATGAACATCCATGCAAAGTTGTTTTAAAGAATTTTAAAGAATAAGCTCCAACTGTAATGTATATACTTGAGATCTTGTCATCTTTTAAAAGCTATATTGTTTGGAATATGCCTTGTTTCATAAAGTCTGCTCTGGATCGTGCAGTTGATGAAACATCCAGTGGAAGCTGTTAGTTAAAGCTCAGAGTTGTTCACTATGATGAAGTTATTTAGAAGCACACAAAACAAAACAAAAAAGGCCTAATTTCTTTTTGAAAAGTCCTAATTTGACGAGGATAAAAGTTGTAACTTTACCAGAAAAAAAGTATTGAGTTAATTGAGTTGTAGTTGAATGAGAAAAAGTTGTGAGAATAAAGTTAATTTATGATTTCACAAGAATTAAGTAGTGATTTTGGGGTGAAAACACGATTTTATGAGAATAAGTTGAAATTTTTACAGGAAAGGAGTTGTAATTCCACAAAAAAGAAAGTCATATTTATTCTGAGAATTAAGTCGTGCTTTTTTAGGATTGTATTCTCAAAATCTTTTTACAAATGTTTCAATTTCCGTCATAAAATTCCATCATTGTTAACGCATAATGACGCGTGAGAACGATTCACAGATAGGCCTGATAATTTCTCTATTTATAGCCAGACAAATATTACAATTAAAACTGAATTTTGTTTTAGATTTTTTGTTTTATCCCACCTTGATTGTATAAGAATTACATTATTGGAGTTGAATAATTGAATACATCCTATGAGGGACAAGAAGAAGATGCATTATTGACTCTGTCTCTTTTATATTTACTTTCTTTTAAGGTTTTGAGATTAAAAATCAAGGATGGTATAGTTCCTCACTCACGGCAAAATAAGCACAATGACGATGATGTCATCAACGAGCGCCTGTCAAACTTCAAAAATGGAAACCGGTATGAAAATAGTGATGAAACCTGATATTTCTATTCCATCACAATGTTTTTCTGCAGATGCATGCGTTGGATGATGATGTAATAACTGTGACAGGCCTATTCTCACATGTCCATCTAGAGTCTACAGTCTCTGCTTGAGATCCCTTCTTCCGTCTCTGCTCTGTGTCGGTAACGACTGCCATGTTGAAAATGTGTCCGTCTGGACCTCGTAAACCATTACCCAGTGCCTAAGAAACCCCATTAATCTTTCTGAGAGGCATTTGACCTTTCAAACTCATTAACACAGCCGGCCTGCAGACAGATGTGAACGCATGCACAACCGACATTTTCAGTCTCTCTTTCCCGCTCACAGAAACCAAGCTAATATATACAGGGATGGTTAGGCAAACGTGACGTTTCCACACATCCACACAAACAATTAAATGCACTAATGTGTGTCCAACGGCCAATATGGCCTTTACCAGCCTGCCATTATTGCCTCTGTCTCCCATCTCTCGCCCGATGTCCTCTCCACACCCTCGCTCCCTCCGTGTGGGTATGGTCAGTGACCTGGAAAATTGCCCGACCTTTTAATGCGCAGCTTCCCCGGTGATGAATAAATACATAAATCTCACAGCTCCGGCTCAATCACTTTTATGATACCCCTCCCAACCCCCTCCCCTTCAGTCTTACCTCTTGTACACCTCATCGCTCCCTGTCATCTGCACCTTCTCCACACCAATACAGATGAGCGGAGCAGGGTGTCTCTGAAGCGACGGCCCCCACCTGGAGGGGACAATCGTAATGATAGGGTGTAGGTGACTGGGCTGAGGGTGAGAGAGAGTGATGGCTACAGATGTAATATGGTGAGTGGGTTTGGTAGGCTCACGCGTCAGCATGGTACTTGCTCTCCTCGGTTTATCCGAAGACGGGGTCAGGAGTTGAGAGAGCTGTGGTGGGGGTTCCTGGGAAGGTGGCGAGTGGGGAGGGAGGTTAACATAGCAGCATGAGACCTGGTGTGCACAGTTGATCGGCAGTGCAAGGGAGAGCAGAGGGGGCTGAAGTGGGCAAAGTGATGACGATGAGGTGCTAATGGACAGAGCATGTTTCTTTAATTTGAATAAGAAAGTGACTCATGTTGAGGAATATGGCAAAAGGCCGATTTTTAAATGAAAGATTATTTGAACCTCCACCTAGTCCGCCGTGCTAATACGATTAACTCAAAAGATATTACATGACTCGTTTTCAAATTTTATACCCTCATAAAACTTGGATGGAAGAATTGGATGGATTTTGGGAACGGTCGGTTGTGTATATCTGTCACTGGGAGGAGCTTTACTTCCAAAAGTTTTCGGGCCGTAGTTTCCAAATCCAAACCAAATTTGGTGAAATTTTACTCCAATAGATCATATTCTATCCACTAGGGAGCCTTTTTTTATTATGAAAAACACTGCCGTTCAGACATTACACATTTAATTTTACGAGTTCAGTCAGGGGGATTATTTATACAATTTGGGGCTTTTTGGGTATTGACTCTTGCTGTCTCGGCGACAATGTAGGCATAGTTTTTTATTGTTTGGGCTAATGAGAATCCTGTATTCTATGGAGGCTTCAGTCCTGCATGTCTGTGTTTACACCAATGAGCCATGATACTATAACCACAAACAGGAGACACATTAGACAGCAAGTGAATATTTTGATATCAAAGCTGACGGGCTGGAAGCAGGAAAAATAAACAACATAAGGTATCTGTGCGTGTTTAACAAAAATTTAATTTGGACTTCTACACTGATTCTGATAGAGAGGTATCAGAATACACAAATCACCAGCACTTGGTGCATATTAGCTACAAACTGATCAGAATGCCAATGCCGACCCCTGTCCTTTCCCAAAAGTGAATTTCATTAGCATGTCGGTGTCAGAGCAGGGCTATATAAAGACAAAAAAAGGTGGACTGATCCGATTAGTCACATTTTTTTTTACATCGTGTGGACGGCTAGGGATGTCTGAGTCACTGACCTGGAGAAAAGATAATAATAAATAATAATAATACATTTAATTTATAATGCTCTTACATTTGGATCAAATCTCAAAGCGCTAGAAAGTAAAAGCAGATAAAAGCATCAATAAAAAATAAAATAATAACTATATAAAAACCTGACCAAAAAGCAGCAATGTTAATTAAAGTTATAGGTTCTGCTAAAAAGGAAAGTTTTAAGTCCTTTTTTAAATGTGTCAGTCGCCTGTGGAGCCCTCAGATGGTCAGGGAGGGCATTCCACAGACGAGGGGCAGCAGAACAGAAGGCCCGATCTCCCATGGTGCTGAGCTTAGTCCGCGGAAGGAGGAGGCGGTATGAGTGGGTAGAACGGAGGGATCGTGTCGAGGTCAGTGGGGTGAGTAGTTCTTTCAGGTAGGGGGGTGCATTACCATGGATGCACTGGTGAGTGAGGAGAGAGATCTTATAATCAATCCTGGTGGAGATGGGAGGCCAATGAATGAAGGAATGAAAAACGGGGGTGATGTGTTCGTGTTTACGCACTCATCAGGATCCTTGCAGCACTGTTTTGAACATATTGTAGTCGTTGAAGACATTTATCAGGGATCCCGATGAGAAGTGCGTTACAGTAATCCAGTCTGGAGGAGACGAACGCGTGGACCAGCTTTTCAGCATCACTCAAGGTGTGTGAAGAACGGAGTTTGGAAATATTTCTGAGATGGTGAAAGGAGATCTTGCAGATGTGTTTGATGTGGAATTCAAAAGTGAGTTGAGGGTCGAATCTTACGCCGAGGTTGGTGACTGATGAAGAGAGGGGAATGTCGTGACCAGAGAAGGTAATACTGGTTATGGAGGAAGACTGGTTCTGATGTGGGGTGCCAATTAAAATTGCTTCGGTTTTGGAGCTGCTTCGGTTTTGGAGCTTTTTCATCCACACCTTTATCTCCTCCAGACAAGCGCGGAGAGTTGACAGGGGAGATGATGATGAGGATGGAGAGGCTGCGGAAGAACATGTGTCAGTTTTTATGTAGATTTGCGTGTCATCAGCGTAGCAATGGAATGAGAGTCCATATCGACTGATGACTTGGCCATGGGGACCATGTATAGTATGAAGAGAATGGGGCCAAGGACTGATCCCTGGGGGACCCCACAGGTGACAGTGTGTGCCCCGGACCTTGAACTTCCAAGGGAAACGTATTCTGTTCTGTCAGTGAGGTAGGATTGAAACCAGTTTAGGGCAGTGTCAGTGAGTCCAGTGGTGTGATGTAGGCGGTGTAGGAGTATTCCATGGTCAACTGTGTCGAAAGCAGCAGACAAATCAAGGAGAATCAGGAGGGAAGGTGAACCAGCATCTGCTGCCATCCGTAAGTCATTTGTGACTCTGAGCAGAGCTGTTTCTGTGCTGTGGGCGGAGCGGAAACCAGACTGAAAGGTTTCAAAGTGGTTGTTGTATTTGAGGTGGTCCTGGAGGTGGGCAGCAACTACTTTTTCCAGAACTTTGGAGAGAAATGGGAGTTTGGAAATGGGCCTGTAATTAGCAAAAACTTCTGGATCGAGAGTAGGTTTTTTGAGGAGTGGTCTGATTATGGCAGCTTTTAGGCCAGATGGAACAAAGCCGGCCTGGAGGAATTGGTTTATTACAGTGGTGATCAGGGGACTGATCGAAGAGATGTTAGTTTTCACTAGGGCTGTAGGAAAGGGGTCGAGGGCACAGGTGGAAGGCTTCATCGTCCTGATGATAACCTCAACCTCCTGCTGTGAGATTTCAATCTCAAACTGTGAGTAAGCAGACTGGATAGGTAAAGTGGAGGAACCAGAAAGGACAGAACGGATTGAGTCAATTTTTGATTTGAAGAAAGCCATGAAACTAGTACAGTGCTCTTCTGTAATTTCTGTAAGTGGGGGAGTTTGTGGTTTAAGAAGATTATTGATAGTGGAAAACAGCTGCTTAGAATTTCCAGGACTAGTTTTGATAATGTTCGAGTGCAACAGTGACCGTGCCTGTCTAAGGGAGTTTGAGTAGGCGTTTTGGTGTTTTCAAATGGCTACCTTGTGGACAGTCAGACCTGAAGCCTTGTAACGCCTCTCAAAGACGAACCAGGGGGCTGAGCGGAAGAAGTTGACTGTTCTTGTTTTTACAAGGGCGTGACGATCGAGGATGCTACTCAGGGAGTTATCATAGAAATCTACTGAGTCATTGGCTGAATACAAAGTTTGCAGAAAGAAGATGCTGGAGGTCGGCTCTCATGGTTTGATGTTTTTAAAATTCCTGAAGTAGATTTGACGCTTGGGCTTAGTGTGGGGGGACACAAGTGATAATTCCATGGAGACGGCCTTGTGGTCGCACACACCCAGATCGTACACAAGAAGATTACTGAGAGGAGCCCAGTCAGTGATGACTAGATCCAGAGTGTGCCCCATGGTGTGGGTGGGGACATCGATCGATAAATTGCCTGAGATTAAAACAATCTAGTAGTTGGAGAAATTCGGATGAAAAACGACATGCTGGGGAGTTGACATGAATTTTCATATCTCCAAGTGCTAAAATATTGGCAGAGGTTGTGTAAAATGTTGACAAAAGGTTGTACATCTCAGAGATGAAGGCTGGGTTTGGTTTGTGTGGTGGGTAGATTAGAAGTATGGTCATGGAGAAAGGGGGTTTACGATTAAATGCCAGGCATTCAAAAGAAGAGATCTCTGGCCAGTGCTGCGGGCAGCCGGTTAACAATAACCGGCGGGACAGGTCTCATTCAGGATATAAAAATCATCTGGTTGTTGCCAGGTTTCTGTAAGGCACATAACATTTAACATTTAACATTTTTAGCACTTTGAGATTTGATCCAAATATAAAGTGCATTATAAATTGAAATTATTATTATTATTATTGCGTCCAGACAGGATGTGGTCATGTATGAAGCATGATTGTTTTATGAGAGATTGTGTATTAAAGAGTTTGATTTTAATACTAGATGGAGCAGTGAGTCTCTGTATTGGCCGAAGAAGAGTGAAATCCACTCCACGTTTTCTAACCTGCACAGTCCAGTGCCACCAGTGGGAAGAGCGACAGCATTCTGATGACGCGTCTCATACGTCATCAGAATGCTGAGACGTCTGACACGCGACGGTGCGTACGTCAGACCAAAAGGACGGAATGGAGTTATCGGAGCGGGAGCGGGAGTAAACAAACTTAGAACGGCAAATTTTGCGAATGTAACGGGGCCGGCGAAGGAGTCCACGTTGTTTAATAAACGATATGCACAACGGAGTGTTGCAGTTGTTGAATTTCATCAGTTGGGTGACAGAATAATTCGTCATCATGCCAGTCGTGGAGACTAGCCCGTTATTAGCCGTTAGCCATGGACGACACGCACAGAAGACATTAATAGTCGTTATTTTCATGGAAATGATGCCGAGAAAAAAGCTTTCAACCACACAGGAGAAGTGATGAACAAGACGGATAAACAAACTGATATCAACGCTGAACAAACATAAACGGACATAAACGATGAAACAAACAGAAACAGAAGTATCCGGGTGATGGTACACCTGCAGCAACAGGTAGGCGGACCGTCACCAGACTTGGTAAAATTCTTACAAATACAAACACAGAATAACATACACAAATACGGATATATATCCAAAAGATTTGCCGGTGAGTAACTTAAAAAGTGTGTACTTGTCGGTTTATAGTATTGCAGGCTGTAGAACTCTGATGGAATCGCGGCGAACAGAACGCCAGCGTCCAAACACACAAATCAGCATCCAACCGTTTGATCCCCTTAAAAATAAAACGACAGACTATTTATTGCACGCAAACTAAATCCTACGCAAACGTGATGTGATCTTATCACAATAGATGACACCTAGATGCATTGAGAGAAGGGAGCCAGTCCGAAAAAGCAGTGAGGCTTTGGGCAATGTTCTGCTGGGAAACATCGGGTTCTGTCATTCATGTGGATAGTACCGTGACACATAGCACCTGTACCAAACATAGTTGCAGACATAGTTTCCCCCTTCAAAGAAACGGTATTCTCTAATGGCAACGGCCTCTTCCAGCAGGATACAATGCTCTGCCACCCTACAGAAATGGTTCGAGGAAGACAACAACCAACTGAAGGTGTTGAATTCTCAAGGTATTTATCCAATCGAACATTTAAAGGATGTGCTGGGCAACAAGAAATCCACTCTATGGAAACCTCACCTAACATTTAAAGTACTGAAAGGATCTGTTTGCCAAGGTTTTGGTGCCAGATACCAAAGCAAGAGGACAGGTTGGAGCTGTTTTGGTATTAGATAGGTGGTTATAATGTTATGTCTCATCATGTTTTTGTGTTTGTTTGTCTGCCTGGTTATGATTGCAGTCATAGCGCCATGATTGCAGGACGGCTGTGGGATTTTTTTGTCGAAATTTCTCTGAGCTATAGATGAAAAAGTCAATTAGCCTGTCGGCCTATCAGAGCGCCAGCAATGTCAGTTACTCCCTCAACCATCTGCCTGGACAAGCAACCATTTAGTCAGGTAATCTGCCAACCAAACTCTAATCAAGGCGGTTCGCCTGGAAGCCATTTAGTCAGAATTACACTCTAATTAGAATCTGTAAACTGTTCATCTAACGATCATGAGAGCCAGATGCCCATTTTGTCTTTTGGTTAGTCAGCCAGTCCAACAAAGAGCAGCATTTAGATTAATCTTTCGTATCTGATGTTAGCCACTGATTATCAAAAAAAACGTCAACAAACCCAAAGGCGTTTGCTCCTATGCGCCTCTTACAAATACTTTCTGCGGCGAGATCTCATTCTACTTTGATGATGTCACTCTTAACATACAAGATGCGACATCATCGTGCCTAAAGCATAAGTCCGCCTCTCTGGGTCTTCAAAAGAAGGAAAAACGCTCTTCCTCAGGCAATATGCAAATTCAGGGAAGTAGGTGAAACACCTCCTTCTGGCATCCAAGAGACCAGAGGATTTACTTGCTCAGAGAAATGCAAATAGACTCGTACTAAAATGAAGCCAAACAAAAAGTCAAAACAAACTAGAAAAACTTGTGTTAAAAAAAACAGGTGCCTCCCTTACTTGGAAAAATGTAATCTTGCTGCTGTAGGTCGACCGTAACTTTTATTATTCGTGAATGTGAGCCAACTGATGTGAAAGTCTCAGTAGTTCGAAAATGTAAGATTAAGCAGATCGAGGAGAAAAGTTAATCGATTCACACTTTACTGCCCCTAGAAAGCAGGACTGCAATTTCACTAAAATATCTCCAGTGGTTTTTATGTAGAAGGAGATGGAGGAGGGTCTACCTTATAAAAGCCCCCTTTGGCAGGGACATTAAAAAATCCTCCACCAACTGCTTCAAGCACAAATTGTTTGCTTCAGCTTTAAGACTTATCCACGTTCTGGCATCCACCAAACCAAAGCTCTGAAAAGCCCTGATTTGAGAGTGTTGGGAGGAAGACCCTCTCCACTGACTTAATGATCAAGATGTCACTGTCTTTTGCAGAAAATATTGCAGCCATTCTTCAAAATAGATGAAACAAACTAAGCCAGGTCACAACTTTGACATTTGGCATGAGAGGCTCGGGTCTAAAGTTTCCATAATGCATTTTTTTTTTTTAGTGGTTAATTTAAGTTTTCATCCATGAAAAAAAGGTAATTAGTGGATTTTAGTATTTTAGGTGGTTCTTTCTGATATTATGTTTGAGAGCAGATTCTAAAGCGTTCAAAATGTCATTAAATCCAAATATTTACACATGTATAAATTAAAAGCTCTGCACACGAGTGAAGATCTCGAGCCGTATGAAGATAGATGTTAACCAACTACAATGTTTATATTTGCTGTCTGTTATGTTTGAGAAAGCGAGAGAGAGCGAGAGTGGTAGAGAGATAACTACATTGTCGTTTAACAAGAGAGAGAGAGGCACACTTCACTCCCAATCTTGATTTTTTTCTACATCATTTGTCAATCTGCAGACAATGTAGATATTTACAGTATGTGCTTGTTGTTCAATCAAAATGGATTGATTTAGATATAGCCTTTGATATCTTAACTGTGTTTTTAAGTTTTATGATAATGCAGTAGATAAACCTGTAGACTCACATTACCTACCAGACACACCTACTTCCTGATCCTTCTTGGATCTGCTGAGACACTTCTGCTACTGGTTAAGGGTTAGTTAAGATCTCAGGCTCCAGTCGTGTGTGAGATTGGAGCTGTACACAAGAAAACACATTCTCCAAGTATTATTTAGAGTGGGCCAGCTGCACAAATTGTACGGCCAGGGCCTCTAGCTCCGACCCATAATGTCATGCCTGGCATAGAATAACATTTTATCCGCTGCTCCAAAAGTCTCCAACATAAGCACTGGGATAGTATCCACAGAGAAATGTGTCGTGCCTTAATTATCATTGCTTTAAAGTTGTGTTTTGGGATTTTCTTAATGTGAAAACGTCAAACCTTTTTCCGGTCTGTTTACTCGTCTACAACATCAGAGAAAACGTAGCTACGTGGTTGAAAATGCTAATGCCTCTCCGTTCAATCTGCGGAATTCACTTTACAGAGTCAAAAGCTGCATGACTGAGTCATAATTCTCAGCGTTACACAGAGTATTTTATGTCGATTCAAATATCAAAAATATGACGCAGGTATACTTCTACAATCTAGTTTCAATGACCGACCGCCTCGGCTCATTTACTTATGTTTTCCCCCTTCTGCCTCCTTGTATGTCTCTTTTTGAAAAGACAGAAAAGATATTTACATGGATGCTCTTTAAAAGTCCATAACCAGAAACTAAATTGCCTTTCCTCACCAGTAATTCATGCTTGCAGCCTCGCAGTAATGTTGCATAAATACATAAGCTAACATGCATTGTGTGAATCACGATGTGTATTAGCCCACAAATACACACACCTTCAGTCAGAACAACTTACGCATATTTCTGGGATGTAAACACAGAGTGAGAAAAACGCATTTTTGAATCGAGTGATTGAAAAGCCTGTCTTCTCTTCTGCAGCGTAAGTTCGGGAATTATTTCACGCCTCTCCGGCATCTCTCCTTGGTCAAGCCTGTAGTTAAACGCTAGCTATGGTTATTACAGCTCTGCAGGGGAGGACGCGGCGCTGTGTGGCACGTGTGTGTGTTTTTTTTATAGCGAGAACTGGTTTATGTTCTGTAAGTGGTTCACCCTCACATTTAATACATTTGCCAGGTGCGGTTTGTGTATCTCAGCTCTGCTTTCTTTTGTATGTGTGGGTCGGATACACCTTCCCTGAATGAATTGATTTTTACAAGGGGCACCAAGGTCATTTTAAGTGTGTTAGAGGGAGGCGGTTCCTCCCATTGTGTGGTAGTGTTGTTTTCTTGTTTGTTTACCAGCCTGAAACTGCTTTTGTATCCACATTTGCATATGTTCACATTGCATTAAGAACACCAGAGCGTTGGGAAGTTGTGCATGGCCCTTTTTCATCAGTAAATGTGTCCTCCTCCCAGAGCAGGGCCGGAATCATATAAAATCCCAGAGGTTCTCAGCTGGATTCAGGTCTGGGGAACTTGAGGGCCAGTCAATAGAATCAATGCCCACGTCATCCATGAACTGCTTACACACTCTGATCACCTGAGGCCGGGCATTGTCCCACAACAGGTGGAGCCCAGGATCCACGGCACCACTGTAAGGTCTGACAGTAGGTCTGAGGGTTTAATCCTGGTACCAGCAGCAGCCAGGGTGCCATTGGCTAATACATGGAGGGCTGTGAGGATAGGCCTCCCAAAACCATCAATGACCCACCACCAAACCAGTTTTGCTGGAGGATTTTGCAGGCAGCATAACGTTCACCACTATCGTCTGTCACCAGAACTCAGTGTGAACATCCTCTCATATGTGAGGAGAACCGGGTGTCAATGGTAAATCTACCCACAGCTGCACGGTGATGAGCTGTGGGTAAACGTCCCACTAGATGACATTGAGCCCTTTTTTTTCAGTGCTCCAGCAGATCTCCTCCTGTTTCTCCTCGCACAAGGGAGGTCTAACTCTTCTCATGTAGCAGCCCGTCTCTTGGTTTCTCCTCCGCGCTCTTCAGACTGTCCTGAGAGGCAAAACTTCTTGCAATGGCACGTATGGAGGTGCCATCCTGGAAGAGCTGGACTACCTGTGCAACCTGAATTGGCTGCAGGATCCACATCGTGCTACCAGTAGAGACGAGGTCACTAGCAAAGTGCAGCTAGAGAAAAATCCGTCAGGAAGGATGAGGATAGAGAAACGGGGAAATGTTCTCCTAACTCTTTAAGCAGTGTAGATATGCGGTGCTGTGGTGATGCACGCTGGTGTGGTCAGATGGTCTGACCTTTATGGTGACTGGGAATCTCTCACTAAGGGCAGATGGTAGGGACCCTTTTGCACCGCAGTGGCAGAATAAAGTCTCTTCCGGCCTCCCCGTCCTTTTCCTCGCTCTCTCTCCATGTCAGTTACTCCTTCCATCTGTCTCTCTTTCTTTCTCTCCTCTTCTTTCACATTCCCCATCGAACTCGCTCACACAATCGATCCTGGCAGTGTATCAGGGATTGAGTGGCTCCAGTTAAAGTCGAATTACCCACCTCTCTGACGTGTTAAGAATGTGTGTGTGGCTGAACGGAGTTAAAGACTTTGTTGGAAGGTCGTTTGAAGGAGCCTGCCACAAAATCATTAAACGCCACCAAAGCATTGAGTCCATTCGTCAGTCAGGCTTGTGCAGGATTACATGAGAATATGTACCGGTTACCGGTTATGAGAATATGATTATTTTACATACTCCCAGCACCAAACTTTAGCAATGGCACTAAAGTTACAGCCGATGGCGACACCCGCCAGCAACGTTCAAGCTCAATATATTTTGCTGGTTTATGCAGAGTGGTTGAGGTGGGGGTTTTTTCGCCTTGATATGCATCCTTGTGGGAACCTCAGTGTTGTTTATAATGATGCAGAGCGACGTCACCACTCAGACGTCTGGCTCAGATCTAACCACGTAGGACTTGAGTCAATTAGCAAACGTTGTTTATAGGGTAAATATGACTAAAGGCCCTTTGCCAACAGCATCAGACAACGGAGAGGAATGGCGTTTAAAGATGAACCCTTGGGGATGAACGTTGGGTGGGGGGAATATTAATATTCCCACCTCTGAGAGTTTGAGAATGTCTGATTTGAACACTTGACCTTATTTGTTCAAGGTGATGTGAGGAGTCAAATATATGTGCAAGGTTTATCACTTAGTCTGATCACAGCTTCTCAGATTAACAGGGTAAACTATTTCGGGTCCTTGTCCTATCACCTCTGATACAACCTTTATGTCTTAAAATCCTATTGAATTTGAAATCGTGTTTTGTCGCACTGAGAATCTCTAGAAATGATCTTCTCGCTGATCTTACACATATGTACAGGCAACTGAAAATCACACTATATAATTGAATTAAGATGAATGTACCATCACACATGATCTCTTGGGAGCAGCCATGCAAAAAACAAGAATGCAGAAGACGTGTGGATGAGGAAATGGTTGGGAGGACGCAGTCAACACAGGTTGCAACACAGTTTTGCATGCTCTGAATGCTGTCGTCATCCTCAGCCGGTGGTGTGGGAAAACGAAACAACCAGAGAAAAAGAGAAGACAGCAATGCACGTTTGGTTTTTTCTCCAGGAAAAAAAAATGTCATGCACACAGTCATTACCCGTGAAATTCACTATGAGGTCTTTTGTCTTTTTTGAAGCAAATGACTCGTCTCATTTGTGGACCGACATGTTCATAAATAGAAACAGGTGACTTGTAATCATGAATATGAACCCAAAGACAACCAAAGCTGATAGTAGCCAAACAGACTGGGAAAACCCAAATAGTCCTACAGTTCTGGAGATGCTCTGACTCAGACATCTAGCCTTTACAATGTGGCCCTTTTTAATATCTTTCTTATCCATATTCATGTCCATTTTTCCCGCTTCCATTAATGTCAGGACACAATGTTTACTTGCTACTTAATATATTGCACATACTGACGGATACCATTATAACAAGATAATCAATAATATTTTCTTAAATGGCTCGGTGGTTACAATTTTATGGCAGATCTGTGTATATTCATGCCCTTATTTATTTTTTGATGAGGTAGAAAGGCCTGTTCATGAACATTTCCTTACATGAATAGGTAATATTGAGAAACAGAAAGGTCTGTCTTTTCACCCATGTCATTTTGTGTCACTTGACTCAGAACCTTATGCCTTCCCATTTGTTCTGCTTCCAACACATCGACTCCAGAACAAAATGTTCACTGGCTTCCTAATACGCACACTGACATGTTCCATTGTAATGAGAAATCAGTGTTATTCTGACTTCACCTGTCAGTGGTCATAATGTTAAGGCCGATCAGTGTGAAGCAATAACCAATCTCTAAAAGGTGTATGTTTAATTTTAAGTTAAATGGATATTATTTCTAGCATATGGATTGTATATTTCTAGTTATTATGCTTATTATGAAGGATGAATGATGGTGATGATGGTGATGATGATGCTCACTTTACTATAAGAATAACTTGTGTTTCGATGAACTAATGTTATGCATTAAGATGCTCTTTATAATGATTTTTGCCTCAAAACAAGCTCCACACAAACAGTTCAGCGTCCCATTTCCTCCTCCCATCCTTGTTTTTTCTCCCCGTCTTTTCTTTTTTTGCTCTGTCATTATCTTCACATCTCACGACGGCTGCTCTGTCCCCGAAAAGTAGCCAAGAGCTCAGAGAATGACAGCAGCGCTTCAAAGTTAATGGTGAATACATTATCATGTCCTAAACTGACTCTCTCTCTCTCTCTCTTTCTCTTTCTCTTTCTCTTTCTCTTTCTCTTTCTCTCACTCTCTCTCACTCTTAGTCTGAAAATCTGTGAATGCATCCGACATGCACATGTGACACGTTTACAGATGCACATTTGCTGCATCAGCAGTCATGTTGCCCCCCCTCCTCCTCTCCACCTACATACACTGGAGCACGTACGCAGCATGGGGATACGGCGAAAGCTTTCTTTTAGCCCACCTCCTCCTGAGAATGTTTGCTGATGAAAAAATAAGCTCAGTCCGTCAAAGAGTGGCTTAAAGGCTGTTTGTGACCTTCTCGTCTTCGCCTGCCATGTGTTCTCGTCATTCCCTCTGGCCTTGTTTTCTCTATTTTTTTGCATTTCTTATCCACGTTGTTCTCTTCTTCCTCATCTCACATGCTTAGAACACAATTGCAGTGTCCGTCCGATAAACACATATTGCTGCCAAGACTCAAACAGCGTTACTAGAGAGAGGGACATTATAAAATGGTAAATGTTTGTTTTGTAATGTGGTATCTAACTACCAAATCAAAGAAGTGCTGTGAGCAGCTGACACTCAAAACTGAGCTGTCTAGCTTAAATTGGAGCCCTGCAAATGTTATAATGTTTTAATATTTTGGACTTTAATCAAGGAAGAAGCCCAAACATTTTGAAAATGATCACTGGAATATTGACAAGGCCATAATGTCCGTTAACCGTGGTGTGTAGGTGGGAGGAACAACATCTTTCCACTTGAGCAGAATGATAGCCGAGAGGGAGAGACAAACCTCTTCCACAATTGTGAAATAGATTAGAGCAACCAGGGGGTCTGGCTCCAATCCGACCCGCACAAATCTCAGACAGGGAAGAACCCGTCTAATACCAGTGAGCATCCAAAATAATAGTTAAAGATAAAAGATAGAATTAAAAAAAAAGTGGCACAAACAAAATTCCAGTGCATGTTGACCAATCTCATTTCAACAATTATCTGGTCTTATTTCCAACTGTTGCTAAAGTTTTGGGTAAAAGCTTCCTAAAAGTAAGAGTGAGATGTTGGAGATTAGGTACAACAAACTAATACACAGGGGAAGGCGCGTTCACTTTATAGGATCATGAACTACTCACCCCACTGACCTCGACACGACCCCTCCGTTCTACCCACTCATACCGCCTCTTCCTTCCCCGGACTAAGCTCAGCACCATGGGTGATCGGGCCTTCTGTTCTGCTGCCCCTCGTCTGTGGAATGCACTCCCTGACCATCTCAGGGCTCCACAGATGACTGACATATTTAAACAAGGACTTAAAACTTTCCTTTTTAGAAGAACCTATAACTTTAATTAACATTGCTGCTTTTTGGTCAGGTTTTTATATAGTTATTATTTATTTTTTTATTGATGGTTTTATCTGCTTTCACTTTGTAGCACTTTGAGATTTGATCCAAATGTAAAGTGCAATATAAATTAAATGTATTATTATTTTTATTATCATACAAAGAACCTGTCTAATACTCAGGGTATGGTTCATGCATTTTTCTGTAATTATATCCCCGAAAAGGGGATATAATTCCGGCGCCACCATCCGCCAGTAGAAGAAAGTCCATCCAGGGTTCAAAAGTTTATTTCAGCAGGCGATAATATTTTCATATTCGATGTGTGAAATAAACAACTGCCCTCATCTCAAATTTGCGACCAAGAAATGTTTCCCCTCAGTTTTCTTGAGGAGGGTTTGCGGCGAGTTTCTGCATGACAGCAGAAACTCCATAATGTATTTAGCAAATGTCTATAAATTGGCTTTGAAAACAGAGTCATGGACAGACTTAGAACTGAATAGTGTGATGTACATGTGTTATTACCATGTTATTACATTTTCATTAAACCTGGGGAATCAGAATGATGCAGAAAGAGAGAAATCTATCAAATATGGGCTGCCTTCGCTTTTTTGTGCACATAAATGTGTGTGAATAGCTGGCTATCCAAATGCCATGTCCTACTCCACACCACCTAAAACTTAATCAAATGTGTCGAGCACAAAAAACAGGATGTAGAATGGTTCTAACCTCTGAATTGGAAAGGTTTGAAATTCACACGGAAGTTTTGGCTTTAATGGAATTAAACATATCTTACCAAAACCAATATCTGTCCACTATTAAGTATTTTGTGCTCATTAAGGGCTTTTTCTATTCTGTCTATTAAAATTATACAAAAGATAATAATCCTTCAAAATTCGTAAAATTGACCTTCCTGTCATACTTGTCAACAATCAAACAAACTCCTAACAGCTTTCAGCTTTCAGAACATCCTGGTTTATTGATGCTTTTGTTTTTGAAAGCAGATGATCATCTGTTGAAATTTCTCGCAGACAAGGACGGAGGTACGGCGGCGAGGATGACGATTGAAATGCAGCAGGGCGAGGGCGACGCTGAATCTAATCTGTTTATATAACCTCACCTCCAGTCTCCCTCCTGTCTCCTCATTTCAAACTTGACGAACAAATAAATACACACACTCGTGCATAAATGCATGCCGACACAGGCACAACCCCACACACACAACCCCGCACACACAACCCCGCACACACATTTACTCTATAGAAGAGACAGAGGTCCTTCCCTTATCTCCTAGGTGAAATCTGGAAAAATGGAAGTGTTGCATTTGCATTTTAATTTGCCCTCAATCAGGCATTGTGTTTGGTGTTGCAGAGAAATTGCCTGGTGTTTGCTCCTCGTCCCTATTTATAGGGGCTCCATGAGAGACGGGCCCTAAATTCAAATCTGCCTGCCTTCACAGTGTATAGATATGAGGCTTCTTCTCCTCCCTCTGTCACTCATTTTCTTTATCAGTCCTTCCAACTTGCTCCATTTTTCATCAAACTGCCTCCATCTTTAATTATTTGATTGTACTTCTTTTCCAAAAACCCCGTTTTTTTGTTTGTTGTTTTTGTCTGTTATGCAGCGCCCTCGCACAGATTTCATTAACGATGCCGTGCAACGCGCAACTTGACTCCGGAGGACTCCAACAGTTGTGGAATCAGGACCTTGCTCTGTGTATCAACCCATCCCTCTCTCTCTCTCCTCCCTATCGTCACCCCCCTGTTTCTCCCTCTGATATCTTCTCTCCGTCCATCTGTTATTTATGCTGTAGCCTTTTATAACATGGCCATAATGTGGCCGCTGCAGATGAAGGGTCTCCTTCACACCGCTTACTTACTCTGATCCGGAGTGGTGCCTCTTTAACCCAACGGGGCCTGCAAACTTCTATACAGATGTACAGTAAACGTTGTTTTTGCTAATGATTTTTCAGCAATCTGAAAAAAAAATAAAACCCAACATGCAGCAATAAAAAAAACAATTTTAATTGTTAATGTGTCCGCCACCGATCCTTCATGTTGGGGCGATAACTCAAAAACTCTTTTGAATCATCATCAAAATGTATACCCACATAAACCTTAAGGAAGGAACAACTGGAGTCATTTTGGAAATGTTAGTTGCATGTTTCCAACACTACAGGAGGAGCTTAATCTCCAAATGTTTTCGGTCGTGATACCTAATTTAGTCCAAACTCTGTGCATATGAATCGACTCAAAGACATTTATCTCTTATATGTAATCATTTACTCTGAAAATTCCCATTTTACTCACTAGGCAGTGCTTTTCTTTAGGAAAAACACTGTTTGCCAGACATACCACAGAAACTGTCAAGGAACATTTTGGAACTTTATTCCTCCAATAGACCTCATCACAAAGAATAACTGGAGTAGTTCTGGTAAAGGTCAATTGTGTATATCTGACACTAGGGGTAGCTTTAGCTCCAAAAGTTTTTGGGCCATTATTTCTCAACCATTGTTCTGTTTTAGTCCAAATTTGGTGACATGAATCTAACCGAGACCTGTCTTGTATGTACATTACTTCACCCATATTTGAATCTAATAGTTCATATTTTACTGTGTTTGGGGACATAACCTCAAATTTAATTAGAGGAGTTCAATCAGGGGGATTGGGGTGTTGCAGACTACGGGAATATACCCTTGCTGTTCAAAATGTCCAACAGGAACATATTATGGTGGCGCCTGACTCCTTTATAAGTATCTATACAAGATGCTACAAACATGACCAGAAGCATCATTCAATAATCACTCATGATTTGCACATGAGAATAAAAATGCCTTGAGGCTTTTTGGTCGTAAAATGAGGTGTGCACACATTTGATCAAAAGCTCAATAGCAAACGCCACATCATGTGCTCTGATTGGTTCCTGTATCATTGGACCGTTTTAATGCAACTCCTCAATCAATAGGTCCATATCTCCTGGGAGACGACCTTTGAGCTCCGCTCTGGTTGCTGAGATTGTCTGGTTCAAGGTGTCAGAGAGGAGTTTAGGGGCCAAGACAGATGACCTTTCTGAGGCCTCAGGGATCAGCAAGTTAAACGTGAGGCTGTTAAGTATCGGCATAGAATGGGCGTCTGTTTATCATCATTCATAGTGAGGGAAAGTGTGTGTCTTTAAAATGTAGTGGAGCAGAGAGTTTAAGACTGCAGTTAGTAGAGCTGTTTGTTGCTGATGGGCTGATCGGTGTTCATTACAGATTCCATAACTGTAATTACATCCTTAGAAAGACGGAGATATTATGGAATCGTCATCGCGACCGGGTTTTAGTCTGCCGCCCTCTCCCCTGATCCTTCATGTTAACAAGATAACTCAAGAACAATTTCATGGTTCATGTTCAAATGTTATTCTCCCATAGATTCTATTGTGAGGAAGAACTGGAAAGAGTTTGAGGAAAGTCGGATGTATGTTTCTGAAACAAAACACCAAAAAGGAGCTGATGCATTATCCTGAAAAAGTTCCTAATAACAAACTTAATCAGACAATTAAAGGGTGGAGCTTGTAAAATTGAAGGGGATCTAGTGGTGAAGTTCCAGATTGCAACTTATATTACACATCGGCTCAGTCGTCGCTATCCAAGAATCTGTGGTGGCCCTCAAATGCCAAAAACAGTTGTCAGGTTCATTTAGGTAAATATATTTAGAAATTATATTTAGTCGTTAATATGAATGGTTTATTTTTAACCGATATCATTATTTGTTGCACATTTTTCCTTCAAAGAAAAAGTCCTGTCAAATGTTGTGTGTAGTGTACGCCGTCAATTATAGTATTTTAGCTTTGGCAGACCAGACTAGAAATTAGGAATCAGAATGTGGAAAGAAAATTGCAGTTGGTTTATCTCTCCCATAAAGGCTTTAAGCGATAAAAATCATGCACATTTGGCTAACGTAAATGGCCCAAACATACCATAACATAACAGTACAGATGACAGCCTGCAGGGGAGAGAACCCACTCTTGCTTTCTTCCATCTGTTTATGTCTTTTTCACAGGCCCCATCTCTACCCCGTTGGTCTGGGCTAATTATGAAAGTGTTGTTTTTGAGGCAATAAAGTGCAGAGTTGTGGGCACTAATGTCATGATGAGTAAGAGCTGAGTCATCACCGCTGAACTATAATTACTGATCGACCCATCTGCAATTTTCTTTTTTTTTCTCCACCAAACACGTTGCTTCTCATGCTCTCTATATGTCTGTCTCGAGGACATGGTGGTGATTTCTGGGTTGCACGAGTGTGTACGCTTTTCAGGGGCGATCGCGTGAGCATTGCAGCAGAGACGCTATAGGAAAGTTTGAAAGTTGAAAAGTTTTTTTTTTAATTTAGAGAGCTAATCACCTCCTATACCTATGTCTAGAGGTGGGACAGTCGATATGTTGAAAAAGAAAACGTTATAAAGTCAGGGATGTTATGGAATCGTCAGTGCTTCCGCCGCCGCAGATCCTTCGTTCCTAGTCTAAATTTGGTTTCGTATAAATCAACTCAAGTTCTTATTTTATTCACATGGGGGAGCCCTTTAAGAGAAAACACTGATTTTTGTACTAACTTCCTAACTGTTGGACTGATTTAGTCCTAATTGGGTTAGTATGAATCCAGGAAATCTATCTCCAGTTGGGCATTTTTTATTCTAATACTTCATGCTTTCATCTCGGGGGAGATTTTTACGAAAAATACTATTTTTAGTACATCCAATTCTACACGTTTGTCCGATTTAGTCTTACTTTGGTGCATATGACTTGAGAAGATCTGTCTCGTCTATCGGGACATAACATTACACAAGGGGTTGGACTTTTCGGGGATATACCCTTGCTGTCGGGGACAAGAGCGGAGACCTAGTATGGAATGACTTAATGGATTCTGACTCATGTAGGCTAGTTTGCCTCAACACACATCCAAAGACCTCCTCGAAGTCAAGTCATTAAGCTCAGCTCTGACAACATGTTGATGATTTAAAATGCGAAGCGATAAAATACATCCTTGTTTCCTGTGTCGTTTTCTCACCACTCAATCCACCCTGATAAAACAGCAGCTGCTTCAGGCATTAGCACCCAGGGAAGCGTAGTAGCAGCACCGGCAGTGGCGGCCCTGTGGTTAGCTGTTAGAGGAAAACAAGTAATTAGCACTGATAATTAAATCCTCTAGTCAGCCAGTCAGCCCGCGCTGTAGAACCCGGCCTGCTTTTCTGGCCATTTACATAAAGAGTGGAATTTTTCTTTTCAAAAATGAGAAGTTAGCAGAATAATTCTGTTCCATTATCTGTCCGGTGATAAACAAATAAACAATTTGACTGTGGAGAAGGAGGAAATTGGATAATGACAGCTTGGGGGAGGTGGAAGGTGAGGAAGACTCTTACCATTCAGTGGCACAAATTAAGGCTCTGAGCTGACGTTGCCTCTCTCAGGACCAGGAGAGATCGTTAATTCATGTGTCGCACTAAACTGTTCTCGTGTCCTTTGTAGTTTGAACTTCATAATGTGTGTTTGGACTGAACAAATTTAAATCAAAGCTATCAATGGGTATTTGCATGTTTAGCATTCTGTCATATTGGGCTCCTCTTTACCCAGGGGGGAGTCATCATTAAGGAAAATGCTCTTTGTTTCTCATTAGAGCGGCTCTTTGATTTCATTAATTACTGACCCACTGCTGCTGTCACTGCTGCGGTTTGGCACAATCTGGTATTCTAACCACTCGCAGTGTATATCCGCTGCTCCACTCTGCATTATTTATTTATTGGCCCTGGCTTAGAAATTAATCACAGAGATTTTCCAGGAAGTCCTCCTCGGTGTGTGTGCTTATATAGAGTTGACCATGTGCGTAAGGGCCTCACCAATGCTACACATTCAAGTATTTGTTTTTTCTTTATACAGGTACAGGTGGATTTCCTTTAAAAATAATTTGAACAGATCTGTTTTCTAAACTTAGTTTACACTAAATAGTGTCCAATCCATTATTGGGTCTGTCCATTACATCAACAGGGAAAAGCTTTTCCACCTCTCCTTAAAAACCCCTTGAGAAAAAGTATATCAAATATTAAATCTTTTAAATGTTATGGCATTTAATCACATTCAGGTTACAGGGGGTGGTTCTCAAACTGTTATAGTTTAATAATGTACCTCATCTGAATGATCTTTTAAGCCACGTACCCCTTATCAGAACAAAACATTGTTGGTAAACACAAAGAAACCTTTATAGAGATGATACAGTGTCGTACCATCAGTGTCTGACAGCAAACATATTACTGACACCTACATGCTACACTTCACTCGTTTACAATCTGTCAACAAATTTATAACAAATGATGCAGTACTGAAGTGAGTAAGAAGGAATTTTATTGGGTCTACTTTTGACTTTATAGTCTCTTGTTTTATCTTTTGCACTGCTTTGTTTCATCAGGAGTTTCTGTTGATTTTGGACATTCGTTAAATGTCCAATGTTCCCACGATAAACATTTCTGCTTTTACTGTTTGCAGTTTACCACAGCTTGCATTAGAAATAGTAAATATTAGTGTTAGCTTGGGGTACTTTGGCCAACTTTAAGATCAGCATTCTTTATGAATTCATCGTACATTTATTTTCTGAATTGTATAAATGACCCTCGATTGGATGCTTCGTTCACATCAAACGCGATGGTCAAACGCTACTTTTGCTTACGATGCAAACCCACAACTATGTGCCATTGATTTCTAGGAATCGTAGGTACGTACAACGTTTCTTTCTATTTTATCAAACATGACAAAAATAAACACAGTTACTGCTCGGTATTTGTTGTGAAGTTACAGATACCTCTGAAAACCAATTGCCGGCTCTGACCGCATCCTTTAGACCGACTCCTTCTACCGACATCTGGATGTGTGACGTTACAAGAATCTTATCTCCGTTCGATTTTTGCAACACAATGTCATGTGAAAGCCTGACAGCAAAATTGCATCTTTCAGGTGTACTGCTTTAAATGTGTGTGTGCTTTAAATTCAATATGTATGCAATCACCACTTGAATTGAACACAGTATGTATTTTTCTAAAATATTTCATGTGCCCCACGCAGTAGGATGTACACAAATTGTCTATACACATCAGCACCGAGTTCAGTAGCGTAGGAATCTGTGTCCTTCTGATGAGTTTCGATCCAATGTGAGTGATATATCACCAACTGGGTTTGCTTAAACATAGTTTTACTACAGAAACATTTCTAAAAAGTGAAAAGGTCTAACAAGTCCAAAACCTTACAATATAGCAGAATCCGTGACTCTAGATCGTGATGGTTGATGGAGGCTTGTCTTTCGACGGATGACTCTTGGATTAACTGGTGACGTATTCTGTGTATACTCTGTACTGTATATATATATATATTTAAATGTGTGTGTATATATATACTGCCTCTTGCCCAATGTCAGCCGGGATAGAAGTATTACAGATAAGTTCCAGAAAATGGATAGAAGGATACTGAATTTATTGAAACCTTTCTTAAACTGCTTTCCCAATCCCATTTGTAACCTAAGTACCTGTGAGCTATAAATCTCTTATCACCTGCCTATCATTCTTCCCTCATATAATGCCACTACAAATGAGGGTTTAGTCATGTAGAGGCATGGACAATTGTCATTTTACCACGTAGGACAGGATAACGGTGACAGTGGCATGTGTGTGTTATTAGGTAGACTGGAAAGTGAGTCGCCAATCAAAGCCAAACACCCAGTTTTGATTGACATCTGCAACATTGGCCATAAAGCTCATTGGCTTTATTCCTACATAACTGGCATTCAAATCCCTATCATCACTCTGCATAGATATTATTTGGTTTGGTTATTTTGCAAGGGAAAGAGAGTCAGATCGAAATAATCCAGGCTGTAGGTGAAAAGACACCGAAGGCCTGAGTAGGAGACAGGAAGTGCACCCCGATCAATCAAATATCATGTTGATCCAGCCATTCTTCTACTTTATGGCTCTCTAACTACATCACATTCACTTATGTCCAGATAGACAGGATTCACATTTCACTCGGCTGCTAGAGGACATTTATTCTTGAATATTGCTGAAAAATAGATCTATTTTTCTTGACTTTCTGCAACATGCACAGACCCAATATTGAATCTTATCTTTGTTTTGTTTTTCATTCAATGGTATCTCATCCCTCATCTGTCCATTTAATCTAACCCATGTTGTCTTTCTACCCCTATTACTCTTCCCTCCACTCTCATTGTTTTTGTGTAATTTATACTGGACTTGTGTCCGAGCCGACAGGCGCTCTATTTCTGTGGCCTATTGACTCCTATGACCAGGCCATCTTTTCTTCTCCCTCTCCCCCGCTGCTCCTACCTGGCGCAGCTAGTTATAGAGGCCATTGACTGATTGGCTGTCGGCCCTATCGATCCCCAAGGTCGGACTTCTGGCTATTGACGAATGATTCTACAATACCCTCCCTCAGTCCTTCCATCATCTCCTCCCTTGGCTCTTTACCTCTCTTTTCTTTCCCTACTCCCTTTCCGCTTTGCTTATTTTCTCAATCACCTGATTGCATCTCCATTCCCCTCCTCTTTCTCTACTTTCTAAACCCATCCGCCTGTCTTTCTATCCATTCTTCTCCTATCTGTTATGAGTCTATTTAGTGTTATTGTTTATTGATGCAGCAGGGATCGATAGTGAGGATAATAGGTGCCGGGCCCACGGGCTTCTGGCACAAGCCCTATAAGTTCCCACACTCCATGCAGACATTACGTAGATGACAGGAAGAAGGAGTAAAGATTAAATGATGGACGTGGGGTGAAATGAAGTAGCAAAGTCGCTGCAGGTGGAAAAAAGGGGAAGGAGAAGGACAAGGGGAGACAAGCAGAGACACAATCAAAGGTTGAGAGGTATGCCTGAGGGCAGCTGGGAGAGACATGGGGTGGGAAGAGAGAGAGACAGAATTGGAGGATTGCTGAAGATGGCAGAGTGCTGAATCTGTCGCTGAATTATAAAGAGATGGTTTATGTACATCGTTTTAGAACTAGAATAGAATGTATTTCTGGTGTAATATATTGAGGATTTAGCCTCATATAAGTCTGATATAAAGCTTAAAGGATTACTTTACTTAAAAGATAAAAAGCCATTCATTTCATTCCTGAGGGTCCGGTCCGGTCGTTAATTTAGTTCTGTATTTTAACTGCTGATGATCTGATGATCTGAAAAATTTGGTTTCTGTAGGATATTTGCCATCAATCCAGTATATTTTTTTGTTGTTCTGATATTCGACTGGTCTGCTTGCACCGGGGACAAATCAGAAACAGCGTAATTACAGCCCAGGAATTGCAATTGCTGTTGCAATGGAATTGATTGCGTGAACAGAGCCGTTATTTGTTTTTTTAAATTTTGTTAGTAACTCATAAGTTTAACAAATAGGAAAATACAATCCACAACCACTAGACCCATCCCAAACTGGGGTTTAATTTATCTTTTTTCCAACACTGGTAATAGTTCAATATGCCTTGATGCTTGTGGTGGCGGCTGATGACTCTGCTGAGACTGAATGCATGACAAAAGATGAAGCTGTTGGACTTGGGAGGAATAGCAGCATATGAGGAGGCATGAAAGAACTAAATGCATTGAGAGAATCTTAATGAAAAAAGGAGAGCCAGTGATGATGAGAGACTAAGTGTGAATGCGTGTCATCATTATTGGATATTGGTTCGGGGGTTGACTGATGAGCACAGCTGGTATCAATTGAAGCCCCAGACCATGAAACAGGTAATTGAGACTGAGCATGTGTGAAAGGGTGAGAATGATGATGAGCCGAAACTGTGGTCCGAGTGTTCAAAGAGATTGACTTCCTGTCTTAAAAAAGTGCTGTCTGAGGCAAGTTGTGGATTCAATTCTGAGATATTCTCACTTTCATTTTCACGGAATATGTTGTATACAAGGACTTTCATGTCAACAAATGGCATTGGTTGGGCATGGAACATAACAATAGACTGAGTGAGCTGGAATATGAAGCTGTCATCTCATTTTTGAATCTGAAATAATCTGCTCTGGCTGAGAAACACAGCAGATGGCTAATGCTTATGTATTAACCCAGATTTTTCAAAACGTGAAACTGATGTAACGGCTGAAAAATAAATGTTTTTTGAAATGATGTGATCCAAGACTATAAGAGGATGGAGGCGGCCCTCCAGCCTGTCCTTATAGAGAAAAATATTGTGCACATTATTACCCTTGCAGATAGGAGGGAGTAAGAGCCGGACATAAGAGATAGAAATGGATGCAATAATGCACAGCGGGTGCATATATGCATATGTAATGTCTTTACGCATGCAAGGATGATAGGGATTCATACAATTAAGTAAATGGGAAATCAGAACTGTTTGATGGTAATTATTATTGAACATCCAATAACATGTTCAAAAAATGTCTGTGGTGGGTTTAAGGATAATAAGGTGGATCGTCTGTTAGAGAGGAGTGAGTTATTGTTGAGGGTTATAGCTCTGGACAGAAAAGATTTACTGAAACGGCATTTGTGACAGCAGAGCTGGATGAATCTTTGGAGAAAGGGGCTTAGCTTTCTGTCTAAAAGGTGGTGGAGAGGATGCCCAGGATTATCAATGATGGATAACGGTTTGTCCGGTGTCCTCCTCTCCACCACCTTTGTGGTGGAGAGGAGCACAGACATCCTTCTTAATACGTTTGATGAGTCTTTGGTATCTCCGAAACAAGAGACGATGCTGCTCCCCCAGCACACCGCAGAATAGAAGCGTGCACTGGAGACCACAGACTGGTAGAAGATCTACAGCATCTTGCTGCATAAATTGAAGGATGTGAGCTTCCTCATGAAGAAAAGCCCGCTCAGCCCCTTCCTGTACACAGCCTCAGTGTTGCTCTTCCAGACCAGCCTGTTGGTGGTGCACCACCCTGCTTGACCTGGTTAGAGAGCCCTTCAGAGTGGAGAAGGGTTTCAGCAGCCACTGGTTTCTACCATGGTATCAAGTTTGTTGGTTATCACATAATATGCATTTTTTATTATTACCTTTTATTATTACGTATGTCAGAATTGCAGGCATCTGTACGACTGCCTGTCAGTCCACAATGGGTGCCACACACACACACACACAGCAGACGGCAGTGAGATAGATAGTGAGAACGGTGTCATCACCCTAAAAAGAAAGCAAAATCAGGAGCTTCGTACCATCCTTCGGATACCTGAAACGAGAGAGAAAGAGAGAGAGAAATGGCTTTGAAAGGAGAAAACGCATCCAACGTCTTATTCTTTATGAACTTTAATCATCCCGCTGTTTAATCCTTTATAAAAAATATAAGAACATTCATTGAATAATGTTTATATGACTGAGGGGAATACAACTTTACTTTGGTGTGACAGTTTTTCAGAGGAAATGTGGTACGTAGCAGATTAAACAAAATAAAACAAAGAAAATACTGAAGCCTATGGCATCTTTAATTTTCAATACCATATAATGTAATTTTTTTATATATATAATTTATCCGAAAAGCTAGGCCTATGCTGCCATCTCCGACAGCATGGTTATATCCCCGAAAAGCCTTTATCCTCTGCATTGCAAAAGCAGTTCCCCTGATTGAACCCCTTAAATTAAATGGGAAGTTACATCCGAAAAACAGTGTTTTTCGGATAAGAAAAAAAGATTCCCCTACGGAGTAAAATATTGAATATTACATTGATATTAGAAACACACAATATAGATTTACTCGAGTTCGTTCAAATACCGAATTCAGATTAAATCAGAGCAAAACTTTTGAAGATCTATGGGGTTATAACATTTTGAAGTGACTCATAAAACGTTTTTGAGTTATCGTTTTAACATGACCTATCTGCGAGACGAAGACAATTCCATAATACCCCTAATTTTTTTGGGGAAAAAAGAAAGTTGCCACTGGCTGCCATTTTGAAAATTGGCTGCCATGGGTAATTTATTGAAAATTCATGAAGGCCCAATATTCTTTTTCTTTTGTCTTGGTATGGCTTTGGCTCTGAGTCTCCTAAATCACACGCTTCTATCAAAAAATTCACGACTGAATATTAGAATATGGAATACTTAGCAAAGCCGCACCACATGAAGTGTCAAAATTGTGACGCTATTATAGTGTCACAATTTCTCCCATCCACGATTGGGCGACTGGAGTGATATTTTATTATGCCATTGGAAGATCATTGTGCCTTTATGTCAGACAGGAACTAGACTTAGAAGCTGAGGAAATATACCTTTGTTAATAACTGGTTCATTACTATTAAACTTGATGGAAGCAAACACATGCTTAGAGAACACCGTGCCACTGCATACATTGCTTGTGAAAGTCGGTAATTACAAGACAGAAAACATTCAGAACTGATGATGCACAAACAAACAAATATTTCTTTCTTCTCTCAGTTGACGTTGCTGCTTTAATTTAGTATCGAGAAAGGCTGCAAAGGTTCTGTAGGACAAGACAAGCATACAGATCACGACTCTCTGCATCCTTTATTGCAGAGGCTTGCCTTTGCCTTTTCTGAAATGATCATCTCTGCCTCTGATCAACACACATAATGGTCATGAGGTGCGTTTACATGGTACCCTTTCCTCCTATTCAAAATAAACCTCTCTGAATCTCAATGTCAATGCCACACTCCAGCTTATAAGGTGGCGATGATGCTACGATGAGCTGGCTGCCAACCGCCAACAAGCGCCAGAAGAAGAATACGACAAAAAGGACATGCACAGAAGTGACTTTTCGTCCAACTTACCGACAAACTATGTAACTCTTTCAAAGTTGCGATGAGTAAATGACTCTCCGATGTAGACCGGTAATGTTTTTTAGTCGCCGTAATTGAAATACGACGCAGCGCTGTGCATGCGCTGATAAAAACCTAGCCAGAGTATCACGTCAGGACGTTGGGCATGATGCAGATACAACTCAGAGAGATTTTTCTGTAACAGGGTTTACAAGCAGCGACCAGCTATCGGAAAGGCTTTCCGAAACGACTTACACTACATCCTTGCAAAGGAATGATATCTCACTCGGAAAGGGGCTTTTCTTTCGGAAAGGACTTTTTCCATGCAGCATTTGCTTTGCGATTAGGGTTCTTTTCCGAAACTATTTGGAAGAAGGTTGTCCATGTAAACCCACATATACGTCACGTATACAGGCCACTTATTTAATCAGCGAGATGATTGCTTGAACTGTTATCTACTGGGGCTTATTTGCTTCTGGTTCTGCTTGGTCACGTCATAGTGTGAGATCACTGTGAGTAGATAACCCTGAGGATGTGATGATTCCGCCGGCTGATAGATGGTCTGGCAGCCTTAAAAAAGCGTTGACGTTGTGGCCCTAAGCCAGTTTTGGTTTGATGTCAATGGACAAATTTAAATCAGAGATGTGCAGAGTTACGAACTTGATCCAAAACAGAGAATGATATATGCGGAACCAGTGACACTAAATATAAATCCTTCGATGTAGCTGTGTTGTAATATTGTAGGGATTGGATGTTTGCAACTAGATAAGCCAAAAAGAGAAAGAAAAAAAAATCAATACTGAAAAACATACATACTGTCTGCGTTTCTTTTTCAGCAAGTATTTGTTTAAAACATTTGAACTTGATTTCATCTTTCTGTTTTTGCATCCCAAATCTATCCTTTCATTTTCTTTCTTCAAAATGTTTCGTTGAGCATTTTTCTGACTGTTATATAAAAAAAGAAAGACCAAAAAAAAAACGCCACTATGACATTTCTTTCAAAACCCATTTTTATATATTTTAGGAGGTTTTGGTTCAGGATGTAAACATAGTATTTCAAAGTGAAGAAATAATAAGTCATAGATATGGTGTTATGCTCCAAAAAAAGAAAGAAAGAGGAATTATAAAGGTTGGTGTGTTAAACGTTATTGAATGTGGAATATAAGGGCACCATCAAACGTGTTCAAAAAAAGACACTGAAGGTTGAATCAGTGACACATCAACATATCGCGGGAAAAAATAGACGAAAGAACAAAGTAGAGACAAACAGTACGATCAGGAACAATCAAGTTGTTATGTGTGACTCACTGAGACGGAGGCGGGTTTAAAACACATTTCATCTCGCAGCTTGCTTTTGAGGGCGGCATGGTAACCAATGTGAAAGACATGTAACAGATTGATCATTTAAAGACTTTAACTTCCTCTCCCCTCCGGCATCTTCAACTTCTTTCAACAAAAATCTTCGACAACTTCAGCCTATTTCTCCTATTCATTCATTTCTCTATCTGCTACATTTTAAGCTGCCAGACCAACAATCTGTCATGGTTCTACTCTATTGTAGAATTATGGTTATTGTTATAAGTCGTGTTTCCTGTTTGGTTGTTTGTTTCTGCTTTTTTTTTTAACTTGTTTTTCGGCTGGGTGCCTGGGTAGTTTAGTTTTTGCTGAATGTTCCCACCTTTCTCTTAGTTTTCTAAAGAGGGCGTCCACTGTACGATTTCAGGCCGATACACACTTCGTATGAGCCTCAGGACGGCCGGGCCATCTGACGGTGTCAGTCCTTAGTTGTTTGCTGCTCAGTGTACGCAGGGTCACGAGTACCGAGAAGCAGCCCCCCCTACAGGTCGGATGAACAAAAGAATTTATGGCGTGTCAAAAATTTTGGCAGGGTCTCGAGTTGATTGGCTGACGTCTCACTGCACCTGTGATAGGTGGCGGGTCGTCTTAGTTGCCATAGTTTACAAAAAAATGTTGTTATAATATAAATAATGAGTAACAAGTAGTTAAGAAGTAGAAAGTGAAGTTTGTGGCTGATAAGAGAGGACTATTAAGAGAGGTTCATAGTTGTCAGAGCAGTGCTAGCTATAAAATGAACTCTCTATACAGTCAAACAAGGCTCGCTTACCCACAATTCTCTCTGCTAAATAGACCAGCAGTACCAGTACTGTCCAAGGCGGTTTAGAGACCTACGAGTCCAAAGAACAAGTTTCAGCAAACAGGATGTCCAACAATAATCGAGACAGCTCATGACTGTCTTGTTAGCATGTTGCTAACAGAGGGACTTTTTTTCTGCCGTGGAACTTTCAGATAAAACTTTATTGACAATTGTAAATAGTGATAACAGACTGCAGAAGTCGGGATGGGTCCTACCGTGTGAGCACTCATATCGTGCGGGAGGATTCTGATCGTACAATCGTGAGCTTTTACAAAAGTTTTATTCGTACAGTGTGAGTTGAAATTAAACGGCCATGACTCAAAAGTCGTACGGTGTAAGCCCAGTTTTAGCTAGTGTATTTAAGTCTTAGTCTCTTTGTCCCCTTGTCAGTTTGATGCATTTGCTCCCAAATGAAAGTTGGAAGTTGTCTCATGTGGCGACTCGTCTCTTGTGGGCTCGGGACCCGATTCCTCTTTGTGGTCCTTTGGTTTGTATTTTCATCCTCATGCCTTTTTATTTTTCGGCACGGACGTTTTTGTATCATTTTCAATATAGACATTTTTTTTGTTCCTTGTTTTCTGCATTTTGGGTCATAATACTGAACTATTAACTGAGAAATGTCAACATTACTTGGCAATATGTGTTTGTATCTATACATTGTGACTGCCTTTTCACAATCCCCAATAAAAAGGGAAAAAAAAGAAGCTATTATTGTTTTATTGCATATTCCTTGCTGTATGTTGGATTTGAAAAAGTAATCTTTGTTCCTGAGTTTAGACCTGACACAACTCCTCTCGTCACTTTCGGCTAAATTTGACCGTGTTGGTGGTTTCCTGAAGGAGATAGAATGCTGTTAACGTCGTAAAAACGCTGCGCTAGCGGGAATGCCGCGCTGCCTCCAAACTGCTTGCACAGCTACGGCTTCATACTGAGGTCTTTATAGGATGAAACCCATTGTTTTGTGCTTTTAAGTGACAGGATGGTCCATTTTGTTCTTTACACAGCAGGATGTTTGCTTTGTGGTGCACCATGGGACGCAAAGAGATGGAAAAAAATTCAAACTGTTTGTCTGCTCCTTTATTTTTATTATTTGTTTGGACTTTTTTTCTTCATCCTTGGGCTGAGATTCATTATATATGGGATTATTTATTCGTAAGTAATTATTATTATTTATTTTTATTGTTTTCCTGAGAGGAAAACAATAAAAATATTGTGTTTGAGAGTACTAGCAGATTTTGCTGTATGTAGTTCCGTTGATTTAGAGTGAATAGACTGTTAATGGTGTTGTGTGGAGGTTGACCCCCAGTCGGTCCCCTGTACATCAGCACCGCTGCAGGTAGTGGTCATTCCTTCAACTGTCATTGAAGGGAAGAAAAAGAGGGTGGCAAAGTGCGAAGCGCGGAGAGGGGTGGAAGAAAGAGACGAGGAACGGTGAATGTGGAAGAAGACGACCTAATTTAATCTGAAGTGGTTCTTACATTGAACCAGAGGGAAAACAAAGTCAGCATAAAACCTTGGTGCTCCGCTGCACTTATGTAACGCCTCTGCCCTCCCGTCTCCTCCCTCAATTATGAATAAGAGAGGGAGAGCCAGGGACGGCAAAGGGAAGCAAGGGAGGGTAAATGGAAAAAGAAGAGGAAAGACAGAAGGCCAGTGGAGGGAATCCGAGACCAGAAAGAGAAATAGCTGTGGAAAGGACAAAAGCAACAGTAGACAGAACCCGTCAAACACAAAATAAAACTTTAACTTTCCTCTGACATCCTCACTCCTGTCCTCTCTCTTTGTTGTAGCCCTAAAATATACCAGATTTTCCTCTAGACCACAGCCTGAATGAATTTCCCTTTAATAATGCAGTCGGACGACTGCTCAGCTGGCTGGACTGAGGAGAGTCCAAGAAAAGGGACGGGGGAAGTGTTGCCAAAGTACAAAGATACTTTTTTATATTATTTAACAGTTCTGACAGGGTCATTGGGTATTTGCAGAATTAAAACCTTAGATGTGTATGTATGAAGGAATACAAAAGACATACATAGGGAGTCCATACTGTTATTCATTCACATGCAATATGGTATTTACGTTCGATAAAAAGCTAGCATACACTGTAAAAAATTTTTTTTTAATTGTTGATTGATAACATACAATTAAGTGAAGCATTACAGGGTCAAACAGGGCTGCTCAGGGCAGCTACCCTTCAGTCACAATCTGCTTGAATAATCTGAGCACCAAGGACTTTCTAACAAACTATTGTAACACCTCATCTGTTGGTATGTACACTCCTTTTTCTGACATTTACACTCTAAACAGACTGACAGATTAAGAAGAACTGTTTCCTGTTCTTGAACTGTTGAAGAAATTCCTCCTTGATGACATTTGCAATCTGATTATTTGGAACCCTTTTATGATATACTAGCAAACAATTTGTCGAATTTGACATTGACTCCCAATTGTACTGTACTGTACACGTTATTGTACATACTGTGCCAAAACAGCCATGCACATGTCCGCACATGTGGAACCCGTTCGAGTTCCTTCCGTATGAACATCATCAAATCTGTTTCGTTGCCATCCTCAGACGGTTATAATAATCTGTAACATCCTGTCAGTGTTTCTACTTCATGTGTGGCCATGAATCCCGTGAGCCCATTATGTTATGCGATCACATTTACTCCGGCTCACTGAGCCCCCTATATGTCTACGCTCACTGCTGATTGCCTTTACATTACAGAAAATGTACATTTGATGGATTCAGAAATGGGAAAGTGCGCAGCAAACCATATGGAATGCTGTTGCATGAGAACCAGATTAAATCAGAGTTACTTTTCTAAATATAAAATGAGAAATACAATGAAACAAATCGACCAAATGGTAGTATTGATGAATTTTGTGGTCACTTCATGACCTGTTGTCCTCCCTTTTCCTTTCGCTGTACTGAGTCGTGGTGGAGGTGGTGTGTGTCCTTCATCTATGAAGTATGCCATATGTTTAAAAAGCATTTAAAGAGAGCCTTTTGTTGAGTATTTTTCTGAAAAAGCCGCTCTTCTTGAGTCGTTTGGTGCTATACAGTAGTTCAGGGTATCAAAAATAGATAACTTGTGAATGACGTTGAGTTGGGGTTCTGAGTCGCCGTCCTTGTTAGAGCTGCTGATCCTGCTCGAATTGTTAAATGTTAAATGCTTATCAGGGTAAATAATGAATTTACTCAGTTCCTCTTTTTATTTCTTTAACTCAGGTTTTAAACGTGCAATCCAATTCTCTCTGAATCTCTTCTGAATCCTTTCGGCAGCAAGGCCACGAACCCATGCAGAGCTGAGCAGTTCCAGGAAACATTTTGTCTATATTCGCCTTTAAAAAGAAAAAAATTGAATTCGTCCTTTCTTTTTATGCCTTTCTCCGACATGTTTGCCAGGCCGGTGTCTGCCCTGGTATAATCCTGCGCGTTGTTACCAGCACTTTTCTTTGAGTGCTGTGACTGTTCCAGAATGGATTTCCACTTTTGTCTCCACACTTATCGCTCCATGTTTAAATAGCTAGACCTGTATGGTCGTTCCTTTAAATGAAAAAGCACTTTTGCTGAAAACCAGGGTCAGATTGACCCGATGAACCCTAGGCATCAAGACATGGACGATAAGAAGCTGGTTTGAATTTATGTGTTCTACATTTAACAAATAATTCATATATTTATCCCAAAATGTATTCTTATTATTTAGGTTGGTTCAGGGGCAAAGCTGGGCAGCAACCACAGGTGCAGCAATATGGATGGGCCTTGACGGACCTGGATCCACCCACTTGTAGAGCTTGCCCAACCAAATGAAAGATACACCTTTTCCACCGAGCTGGTTCCAGGGCTACTTCGAAGCCAGAGCCTGATCTAGCACCAGTTATTTGCTTTTCGACTGCCTGAGCACCAGCCCCTGGCTCTCAAAAATGGTGCCGGACAAGCACCAACTCTTTGCTGGTCTAGAGCCAAGAACCGATTACGTTATAACGGTGATGTAATGGCGTGGCTCTGACTTGGCTCCTTGCTCCCGGAATAGCAAACAGGTTATTAATAAGTGCACGAGTTGAACCAACTAGGCACTGCCACTAGCACCAGGTTATTTTTTGTTGGAAAAGGGGTAAGAGAGCACATATATGTTCATATTAGCTCATTTTTAATGATTTAATTAACATTTACTACGTCCTATCCTGGTTTTTTCCTTCTTAACAATAATACATAGCAACCAAACCATAGCACAAAACCAGTATTTCCTTTGCTGCTCGCTTTATGGTATCAGTCATAATTGTTGGGGAGGCAAATTGTCAACTCTATTAACGTACAGAATCCAAGAACTCAATTAATCAATTCAGGCAAACAATTAGGATCTTCCACAAATGAAAACACGTTTATTTGACCTCAGGTCGGACCTCACTTTCATTCTGGCCTTTTTCTTCCTTCAGATCCTGATCTCTCTATTGTCCTCAATCCCTTTCCTGTGTCTGTCAGCAAAATTTCAAATTAAAGTTTATCAACGCCTTGGAGTTTGGGAACCTAATGTGGAGAAAATTCCTCTTCCTGTGAATACAATATCAAAAAATACAACGGACGAAACTCGATGGAATCTCACACACACTTTTTCTGGAATGTAAGGCTGTGCAACCCATAATTGTTCTCTTCAATTTACTTATTTTTACATTCATAGGCCCAATTTTGCACCTATTCACCGATGATGAAGGGTATTGTCTTTGCACATCAGGACAGTTTTCCAGTCACGGAAATCTCTTTGTCCTTGAACACTTTAATAAAAAAACATTTTTACAGTCAGTCCACAACTTTTGTTTGAATTTTGTTAATTTATCCTATTTTTTTTTTTTAAACAGACACACACACGTTGCTTTCACTTCCTCTCTGACTCACTCAATGACTCTTTTCTTTCATGCCCTCCAGCACACACAAACATGCGTGCACACACGCTCGCTTTATTCCCCCGGGAGGCGGTTTATCTTACCAGGTGGTCATTCTTATTCAAGACTGGCACTGCGAGAGAGGTAAAGAGAGGGGGAAATAGGGAGGAGGAAGAGAGAATTACAAGAGCAGAAGAGGAAGACAAGGTGGAGAGATTGAAGGTAACTAGAAAAGGCAAATTAGAGTATCTGCCCGGGCACGGAGGGCTGTGCTGTACCATGTGACGTACTGTACATTGCCCCTGAGGCCGAATCCATAAAGACAGCCGCCGTCACAGAGGTACTAATGTAACCTCTGTAATGTGTCATCTCAGCACAACACATTAATTCATTTTTTTCTCCAATGCAGATTTGGCCTTGGTTGCTGTTCATGACTTTGTGTGAAACATATTCTTCATCGCCTTTGCTAATGCTTAAGGCGTGCATCCCTATCCTTCACGACTGTAGCAGATTTTCTTTAAGGTCGGTCCGCCACAGAAGATCTTCTCTTTCAAGCTGTAAAAGACAGATTATCTCATAAAACAGATGTTCTCCTTTAACAGTAAAGCCGCAGGATTTTACCTTACCATATGGGCTAATGTCATTGTAGGTTTAGCACATTGACGCTCACAGAATATTCAGAGCCACCTCACACCTAAAAGTGAAAAAATAATAATAAACAATAATAATAATGAATATATATATATTTTTTTTTTTTGTACATTCAATGTTCATTGTGTACATTTATTTAATTAATTCATCCATTCATCTATAAATCCACTTATCCGTTTCAGGGTCGCAGGGCCTGGAGCCTATCCCAGCTGACAATGGGCGAGCACGGTGTACAGCATGGATTAGTCGCCAGTTCATCACAGGGCTATATTTTATTTGCACAACATTAAGTTAAGATATTAATATAAAAAATTATGCAAATCGACAGGATATCATAGTCTGCAGTTCAGTCAAATCTAAGTAATTTTCCCAACCAGCTACTTCGGCTGGTTAACAGGTTTATTCCTGCATGAACAGGACCTTGGGAACATGTTTCTGTGTGGAGGGAGAGTCTCAACACTCAGAGGACAGGGGTTCCTGTCCTCTGAGTGGGGTTCCAGGGGTTCCTGTCCGCTTTAACTTTCTGTGTGGGCGGAGCTTGATTACACCACTGCAAACTTGGATTTACCCTTATGAGATCAAATCTCTGATGATTAACTCCGAATCCGGAAACTAAGAAAGTGTTAAATTGACACTCTGGTGCTGTAAATCACTATGGACTGATCATCTTTACAGTTGTTTTTCTTTACTCTAAAGTGCTTGCAGTTGCACAATTCCAATGCAGCAGTTTGACGATTGTAGATTTACAACAGCAAAAAGCCGGAGATCCGGAGAGGATCGATTTAAATCACATCAACTAATATTGAAAGGGAGCTGCTGAGCAGTAGCAAACATAGAATAGAATTTTTTTTTCACTTTTTGAACAATTACCTAAATGTATGGATTTGCTGCAGTTGTAATATATATAAAGTCACTTTTGGGGGATTGTTTGCTGGGTTTACAATCAATTTAAAACATCGCTTGGCCTTTGGGAACTTAAAACAGGCATTTTAACCCAATATCTTATATTTAAAAGACCCTTGAGTAACAATTAATACAACAAAAACAATCAAAACTGCTGATAAAAGTACATGCAATAATGTAGATGAGGAAATTGTTTACAGTAATAACATTTATCTGTTTGTTCCGTGGTAATGTTAAGGTAATGGTGTGGTGGGCTTCAGAAAACTGCAGACAGCCAAGTCTCTTCAGAGGATGTCACATTTCAAAAGTTCAAAGTTTAATGACTTTGTTAAAAGGAGAGTCCCATTTGAAGTTAATGTTCTCAGCTGTTAAACAGCTATTAACTGGCTGTGTGTGTGTGTGTGCACGCGCGTGTGTGTGTGTGTGTTGTTATAAGAGATGAATTGAGATCCCTGACACGTATGTCTTACAGGGTGGTGTGTTCCAGATTTGTGTGTGTGTCCATTTATAAACAGCATTTATCTTTTATGTGCCTGTTTGTGCTTTTATGTGACACTTCATATCCCAACCATTTATCTTTTTTTTTTTTTTTTTTAATCTGCTCAACAGCAGAACCTACGCATTGCTTCTGTCGCACTATATATTATCAGCCCACCCACGTCTTTGAGCAGCAGGTTGGTGTAGCAAACAGGAAGATCATTCTTCATATAAAGTGCTGCTATTCAGACCCTCCGACTCACATGTCCCCACCCTGCCCAAGAGTCCTCCAGCAGGACTGTAAATCCCAACCAGCCTCTGGGCTGCTTCTGCTTCAGTAATTCTATTTAGGGACAACGCAAAGAACCAGCCTCACTCTTGAGGAATCCCCCACCCTCATAAAAACTTAATGGTGCTGGTGTAGGTGGCTGTGTACTTTTTATTTTATATTTGATTTAAATTCAGTCAGTACATTTTTACTTACCCACATCTCCCTCTATCCCTTGTGTGCCAGGACAATTAAGACATTTAGTAGCTTCTGCTAAGAGATCATTCCATCTGTTTTCTGTGACCGCTCATCGTGATCGGGGTCACAGGGGATTGGGGCTGGAGCCTGTCCCAGTCCACACTGAGCGAGCGAGTCAACATTCACAGCTACGGGCAATTTCGGGTCGCCAATTCAATAATACTGCATGTTTTCTGACTGTGGGAGGAAGCCGGAGTGTGCAGAGGGAGTTCGTGAAACTAGGATTAATCTATTAATCTGATCCTTTTTTTCTCCTGGTTAAATAAAGGTTAAGTAAAAATAAATATAAAACCACGATTAATAAATGGCTGTTTTTTTTTTTTATATCGGCTTTTGAATCTAGCTTTAGGTTATTTTAAGCACATGAAAACTAACAATAAAAATGAATACTTCTTTCCAAAATGTATTTTAATAATCTTTAATGCTTGTTATAACAGACTTTTAAATCAAACAGGTTGCTATACTAACGGTGTATTTGCTTAACTGGAATTTAGACCTTTCATCTTCTATCACATCACTGCTTGTACAAAATGTAAAAAAATGTATAAATAAATAATGTAAAAAATGTATACATTTAAAAAATACAGCAGTTTCTCTGGATTCAAATCAAACATCCATGTAAATTTAGTAAAACTAACAATGGTTAAAAACGTTTTACTATTACGTAGTATTACAACTGGCTTCAGGGTTCAGATCTGAGTTTCTGGAATACAAGTCAAATCTCAAGTCTTTGATTAAAATGAGTAATTGAATCTTGAGTTTATCATGGCAGATGCTCAGCCCGGTTTGAAGGGGCTCAGTCAGGGCCAAGTCTTAAGTTATTAAAAAAAAAGCCCTATCTCAGGACCTGATTAACAATGTTAAGTCTTAGAGAATGAAGGTTAGCCAAACGTTTCGTAAATGACACAAACATCGGAGAAGATTTGCATTTGAGCAAGGTCTCTCGTTCTCGTTGTTCTCGTCCAACACTATTGTCTAAGTCTTTTTTTAAATGAAGTCCTAGTTAAGACTCTAGTATTGGCGGTAAAATGTTTAAGCAATCACAAAGCACAAACCTCCACTTTCCTATTATGTCTTTGTACCTTAAAGCAACATTGGCTTCATCTTACTATGATTCCCAGACCATCAAAACTTATTTTCCTTCTTCTTGTGTGGAGTGGGGAGTGGGTGGAAAGAGTATCAGGAGTTATCAGTGACAGAAGAGTAGCAGCAGGAGTGAAGGGAGAGGTTTACAAGATGGTAGTGAGAGCAGCTCTGCTGTTTGGTTTAGAAACGTTGGCATGGACCAGAAGACAGGAGGCAGAGCTGAAGATGTTCAGATGTACATCAAGAGTGACGAGGATGGACAGGATTAGAAACGAGCCCATCAGATGGTCAGCCAAGAAGATTATGGCTCATTGACAATGAAAAACTGCCCTTACAATTTGGAATCACGTGAGTATTTTTATTTGTTTGACTTATTCAACAAAGAACAAATTTGAATGAATGCTTATCCATGATGGTAAAGAATCATTAAAAGTTACCTTTTGCCATAAAAATCTAATCAATTTTTCCATTAGATGCGTAGCTTACTGAAATATTTTGTCAAATAGGGAATTTGTTGACCAGTCATGCTAAAAGAAAGAGACAAACGGACACGGGATACAATATAGACCTTGGTGGAAGTAAAAATCCATACAAACTAGCCAAAGTACAGCTTCAGTCAAAACACCCGATTTAAGTTTCAAATTAAGATCCACATTCTCGAGACAAGGTCGGAAATCTCAGTTTTTTCCATTCAGTTGTCTTCATATTAAAATTTGCGTGTCATCTATCTCTGTATTATTCCTTTTTCTCATTAAAATGTGAAAATAGTAATCTTTACAGATCAAGTTGCTCTTTTTAATATGTTAGATAGTAATGGCTTTTGTCTTGTTCTTGGATTTTATCAGACAGAAACTTAATCCTGATGTTTTCTTTCAAGTATTAAGTGTTTTAAGTAAGTAAAATTGAATTGTCTCACTTATAATCAGCGGAAATTTTATTACTATTTTTTTTAAAGTTAGTTTGGAAACAATCCTTCATATTTCTGGAGGAAGCGGTACCTCCTCCGTGGAAGCCACCGCAGTGCGTTGCCAAAAACACACGATGGCTCTAGACAGGCTGTTTTATATTTTTAAGTTGAAGTGGTAGAAACATGATGAAGGTGCATTTTGGGTTCCAAACACCACTGAGGAAAAAGTGTATGAATATGTTATTGCTGGATCTCAATGGTTTCACATGTTGCTAGACCTTGACAGCAAGACTCTCGCTCTCAATTGTTTTTCATTGTGCTAAATAATAAGTACGAGCCTCAATTTGTCAGAACAGGCTACACAATGTGGTTTGAAACTATGACCTTTTAGCATAGCGAGGTTTGAGTTTAACTTACTCTAACTTTAATGCTAGATGCAACTACATTTTACACACTTTACCTTTAAGTCTTTAACATATGAAGTATCACATTACTTAGTTCAAGAAGTCAAGTTGAAGCCTTACTGTAAAGTGAATATCATGGCGACGTCTCTGATATACTTTGTGTTTTCCTCTTTTATGCCTCTTATGTTAGCTTCTGTTTCTCCTCCGCCCTTCGCTTTTGTAAGCCTGATAATGTCTGAAACCTGTGCATAGCCCTATCTTTCAGCTACGTCTTTGTGCGTGTTCAGTTTCCTGGAAACTACGCTCAGCCTCGACGTACTCTGGCTGATAAGTGGCCTTCAGGTCATTGTGAGTACAGTCAATGCCAGAATTAATCCTGCTGTGAGACTTTAGAACATGACAGGAAAATTATGAAATTAGCCTCTTTCACCTGGAGGATTTATTTGTCTTTTTTTTTGTTGTAGTAATATACTTCTGTAGGATGTAGTGTATATATGAGCTAGCAGAGACATCTTTCTTTGAACTGACTGAAAATCTATGTATACTTTGCTTACTTAGAAATATAGAGCATTCCATAACATTTATTTTTGTTCTCTCTACTTTTCTTCTTTACCAGATTCAATTGTAAGCCTTGCAAGGCTTCTTTTACTCTAAGCAAGAATGACGACTTTTAATATATAAAGCCTTTAAACTTGCTCCGTGGCAGAACTGTATTAATGTGTCTGTCTCCCACTATTATGGAAACGCTCGCCAAAATTTGGGTATGCGCTTTACAAAAACAGGTTTTTATTTTTTTTAATGTATTTTTGGTGAACCAAAAAAAAAGTCCTTTTTTCTTTAATCCTTGAACTGGTTACTTTAGTTCATGTCTCTTCTGCAGCTCTCGCCTCAGTGCTCGCATTGTTTCCCATCGCTGTTTCTCACACTTGAGTATGAAATCTCAATGCACAAAAAAAAAAATAGACTGCAAAAATAACCCATCAACAGTAGCCCCACTTTTAATTAATAAGTGATGGCTATTTTGGAGTATAATTTTATGTATTGTTATGTTTGCTATTTATTTTCTTTAATGAATATGTTTTATGTTGGGACTACTTCATATTTTATATGACCACAGGAAGAGTAGCAGCTGCCTCAGTGGCAGCTAATTAGGATCCAAAGGAAAGCATAAAATGTGACATTATTTTTGGTATAAGGAATGTGGATAGCAGCATTTCTTTCATTCTTTCCTTTCCCTCTCTCCTGTTGACTTCCTTCTCATACTTTGGCTTTTCTTTGTGTCTTTCTCTCTATTTTATCTGTCACTAGGTCACCCCTCTGCCCCTTAAGGTCCATTAGTCTGTCTTACTGGGCTGTGATTACAGTACTTATGTATTCATTGCCTGATCATAGTGCCAAGTTTGTCCTCAGTGTCTCTCCCTGACTGCTCACTAAGACACACTGATCCCTCAGTGTTAGCCAAATATTCATCTATTTGCACTTGATGTGTCTTTGTCCTTTTTCCATTTATTTTTTTTTCTATCTCTCTTGCTTTCTTGACTTTATGGTCTGTCTCATGCTGAAACTCTTGTTCATGCTTCTACTTATAATTTTCCCGTCTCAGCCTTCTGTTCTGTGCCTCTCCACCACCCTTGGCCTCTCCTGCTCTAATCTTCTCCAAAGGCCTCTATGTTATCAGCTAACCACAGACCCAAGCTTTGGGCACCCAGCAGTGTAAACCACAAAACAATGAAGTTAAGTGTTTAGTCAAAGATCTCTTGTGGTCCAGCAAGGATTCCGTGCACTCTTGCCAAGGTGTCAGTGTCTACTTTTGAAGCAAACTGGAAAGAACAAAATATTCCCTCTCATCCCATCTCTAAGGGTTTTGGCAATTAAACTGTGCTGACACCGAGCAAATACACTTTTTTTTAATGTTATGTACTATGAATAGATGAGTCATGGTTGTGAGTAAGAAAAATGAGCAAATATTATGAAATGTTATTTTTCATCCTTCTGCTGCATACACAGGTGTATTTTGACACTAGCCACTCTTTCAGGTCTGGGTGTCAGTTGCTGCCTCTGAGAAGTACTACGTATTTTTGGTGTTTGTTCCGGAGTGATGAGAAAGTTGATCGTGAGCTGGACAAGCAGTTTGGTACCAGAAACAGTATTTGGGTATTGTATTGGACCATTGTGGTGACGAGAGAATTAAGTCATAAGGCAAACCTCTCAATTTACCAGTCCATCTACATTCCAACCCACACCTATGGTTATGAGCTCTGGGTAGAGAGCCAAAGAATCAGGTCAAGGATACAAGAGGCAGAAATAAGCTTCCTTCTTGGGGTGGCTGGGCTCAACCTTAGATATAGGGAGGATGACCACGGACTGGGGCAGCTGTTCTTTTGCGTTGAAAGGATCCGATTAAGATGGTACTGGTATTTCATCAGGATGCCTCCAGAGCATCCTGATCAAATGCCTCCAGGAACTCACTCCAGGAACTGACATTTCCTTATATCCTCCCTTTGCTCGCTTTAGACCCATATTAGTCAATATGTCTATATCAATGTGCTCAATGGTTTGCCATGTTGCAGCAGCTGTGAGATTTAAGTCATTCCAGGAATGCCATAATTCGTAGAACAAGGACAAATGGTCACCTATCATGAAATTAACTACTGCTTTTCCCGTCCATTTCATGTTCCAAAGCCCTTATCGGGCTCCTGATGAGTCAAAGAATCAAATAAATCATAGCCAAGAAAGTCACTGAAGGGCAAGAAGGGGAGTAGCACTATTTAAAACTGTCTCTGCACATGGTGCTTTTGTCCGGTTGTCATATTTTGATATTGCCTGTACTTTAGAGTACTGTAGTTGAGCTTTAACAGAGGTGGAGGTTACAAGGGTCTCTAAACAGATTAGCTTAAAGCGGGGGTAATCCTAATATCAGCAAAATCGTTTACAAATGATAAATGTGCTCATGATGGTTTACTTGAGTGCTTTCTCACTCATGCTCCATGACGTCAGTCACTATAAGGACAGATTTTAGTCCTGGGCGTAATCACAATTTATATTTATTATATGTTTAAGTAGAGATAATAAAAAAATAATAATTATTGATTCATCTGATGAATGTTTTTATCAATTACTTTATGCTTTTCTTTATCAAACGTTGGGGATTTGGGGAAAATGCCTTCTACAATTTCCTGAAGAGAAACTTGATTTATTGAAAGACCAGCTTTATCATCAATCCAAAACCCTCTGATTATAAATTATCGTCTCATTGTTGGGCTCTCAGAAATAGTGAGGGAAACCTTTTTTTTTTTTTACCTTAACATAAATATTCAACAATTAAATGGAAAATAATTGTTAGCATAATCACAAAAAAAATATTTACATTGTCAATGTGTCTTAATTTGAGAAGTAGATTTAAATAGATTACATAGATTAACCATGGTTGGCCTTTTTTGCAAACTAATTTACAATATTTGAAACATTTTTTCCTAAGGAAAAATAAATTAACATTTTGTCGAACAAAATTGTGCATTTGATAACAAAATTATGACCATAAACGCAGTTTTTTAGATGTGAAACCTCAATCCTGAAACAAGTTTTCAAACTCCAAGTGTCAGCACCGCACACCTGAAGCGGTTGTAGCTGACCTATACCTCAATCATACACCTGTGTTCAACATTAATTGGTATTTGTTAATTTATCTGAATTATTCAGCATGTTTTGTCCATGTATAGAACCAATGGCTCAATTTTCTACATAGTGATGAAAGTCCAACAACCATTTGGTTTGAACATATGGAATATGTTGTGATGAGTTGCTTTACACGCTATTTGAAAGAGGGCGGCTCATATGATGTAATTTGTGACATCATGGTCTCTTCACATGGTCGAAACATGAACTTGTCTTAAATCTAATCTTTAATAGGCCGTCCAGAAAGTAATAAGTCCAGAAGAGGAAGAACCAACTATTCAGTGGGGTCGATTTATATGTGGCACGCTGGATATGATAAACTCAAGCCATCCTTTCTGAGTGCATTGATAGATTTTAGCAGAAAATGCTGTGTGATTGTATGTGGACCAAAAAAAAAAATGAGTGCTGCAGAGATTGCGTACAGTTTTATCTCTTATGAGCAAAATTTGGTTTTGTCACCTTATCTGTCGGGTAAAGGTAGTGGATTTCCCCCCTAGACAAAATGAAGCATAGCGTGGAAGTACTCAAGTAGAACACTTTCAAAAAAGGGGCAGAGGGCAATATGCTAAATTTCATGTCTATCTTCTGGTTTTTGGGTAACGGTTGTGACTCCAGTCCCATTTTAAAATGAGCCAAAACCTTTAACTGGTTTCTTAGCTGTATGTTAACACTCTCAGAACAATTTTCCACTGAGTTTTTCCTGCCTTCACAGCGCTCTTTCTACTGTAGCTCTCCATGGTCCTGAAATAGGATTCAAGGCTTTCTGTTGTTCCATATCTGTTATGTTTAGAGGAAAACAACAGAACACCGACTCAAGGATGTGTTTCCTCTTCTTTGTATAAGTAAAAGCTCTTATTTTTTATTTTATTTATTTATTTTTTATTACCACTTGTTTTGAAAATGATAAATATATTGCTCAACATATGGTTTTAATGTATGAGTATGTATGTTCGCCCTCACCAGATAATGTTTATTTTTTCGTCCAAATGTAATCTTTATTTGCACATAAGGACATGTACATTAGGGAAGATCCTCCTAACAGCTAGTTTTATTGGGTTTTACACATTACACTATGAGCTCATGCTGTCAGATTGAAGGGTTCTATAATGATATTTACCTTTGTCTATTTGTCTTCTTATTCCCTGCAGTGGTGCTGCTGAATTCTAAAGAGACTCAGGCAGAGCTTGGCTGGACGTCATATCCTCCTAACGGAGTAAGTAAGGTTGCTTGCATTTTTCATTGTATGTTTCATTGAATGCCATTTTCTTTTTCACACTTGCTGATTTAAATCTGTCCCAGATCACCCTATTTCCTCACTCTTGTACTCTCTATTCCTGCTTTTTCTAATTTCTTACCCTCTACTTTTCATTAACTGCCTTTCTCAAAGATTTTAGTCACTTTTCTCTGAGTTCAAAGCTCATTTATTATTAGTAGTTAATGGTCCTAATTTGGGCAAGGACACCGCAGTGTCCAAACCCAACCCCACAGATGTTCTCCCACAGATAAATGGCCCTGTTCATTGGAGCCGATTTGTCTTGTAAAAACCTTGGTGCTGTGTTATGACTCTAAGACAAATGCTGTAGCCCTTTTAAAAGGATCTGGCACTGCTGAAGCCATTCGTCACCCACTTCCTCTCTGGAGGATGACCTGTCCAGACAAAGCCCGCCCAAAATGTGTCTTCTATGAGCTCCACCTGTTGGGATTACAGCATGAATTGACTTATACAGCACAGTGGACATATAGTCCATGTACTGTTTAATAGACTAGGTTGAATTACTGACACCTTGAGGTGGACCACATGCAAAGCTAAAGGTGAGATTAATGGAGTTGGGTGACTCACCCACCAGAGAACACACTGCAGCCACTGTGATTTACTCTGCCTGGCAGTAGTGCAGTATATTGTATTACCATCACTGATAATCCATTTTCACTGTCTGGTCATCTGGGAGTGTGTCTACGTGTCTTTGAGTGTGTGTGTGAGTTTATGTTTGTGTGTGTTAAGCATATCTTTGTAAAAAAATCCTACTTTTGTGTTATACTGCATACTATCTTTCTTGAAATAAATCAAATCAACTAACACTGCCACTAATGGTCGCCCTACCCTGGTAACTCAATATTGTACTTATAACACAATAAATAATCAAAGGACCCACAGGATGTAAGATGGTCTAATTCGATTTAAGTTCTAAATATATTCATGAGGTAATCGTTTTTCCTACATATTGTCATCGGCTGCATGTGGCACATATGATGAGATACAAGACAGGGGCAGCAAATCTTGGAAAAATAGAAATAAGATTGTAGAGGATGCCCCACTCACCCCACTTTATGACTGCCGGTCCAATATTTTTTGTAGATCCTTAAATGATGGTGTCATGTAGAACATTATCAAAATAAAACATATTACAAGTTTTTCACTTACAGCAACACTAATCAGCAGATGGACCATCTATGAAGAATAAGATACAAGATGCTAAACCCACTTTTCATCAAAAATGTGGAGAAAATGTTTTTGAGACTTATTATTTTAGACTCTCCATCACAACCACTATACAGTATTTAGTGTGAGAAAGTATTTGCCCCTCCTGATTTCTTCGATTTTTGCTTGTGTTCTTTAAACATTAAATTTGAGATTTGATCCGAATGTAAAGTGCATTATAAATTAAATGTATTATTATTATTATTATTATTATTATTATTATTAAATTCAAAAGCTGCCGAACTGGTTTAATCACTGGTTCCAGCCGAACTAAACACACCCAGACCTGATCACTACCATTCCTGTTCAATAACATCCCCCCTTCAATGGACCATTTTCAGAAGCACTTCCCACTAGAGACTATGTTGATATATAATTTGAAAATAATCTGTGAAATCATTTTTGAGTTATTAAGTTAAAATGAAAAATGTGTGCCAGAGGCGGCAATGATGTTTCCCATAATATCCTAAACCTTTAATCGATATAATTAAGGCCCATCTGAATTTGGTCACATCTTCAAGATGGCCAGAGTCAGAAAGTTAGGAAAATATCATGTGGAGTAATAATGAGTTAAAAATAGAATGTCAGGAGAATATCCGATCGTCTATCTATGAGTTGAAGGTCAAAAATGAATTGGGTCATACAGCAAACCAAGGATCTGAAACAGAAGAAGAAGTCCACCTCTGAATGGATCAAAAGGAATAAAATGTTTTCTTTCGGAGTGTTCTCGTTAAAATCTGGACCAGTACCCCATAGAGGTGCTGTGGTGGGACTTGATCAGTTCATGCTCTCAAACTATTCATTATGGCTAAAGAAGTTCTGCAATTAGGAGCAGGACAAAATTCCAGCACAGTGATGTCTGAGACTCATTTCCACTTACTGGAGGCATTTGTTGCTTCTTTAGGTGGAAGAACTAAATTCTAAAATCAGGATACTTTATCACGCTGGTGATTTAGCTATTTGATAATCTCATTAAACTAAATTATTACTTAAAACTCGTGTTTGTGAACTCGGGTCGCCTTGGTTCAATGATGGACACAAACGCAGAAGACAACCGATGTTATGGCATCACATTACCATAATACATGGTGCATTTCAATTTTCAATCCTTTCGATTAATCTCACGGTTTCCTTTTATCCAAGTTATACATTGGGTGTGAATCAGAGCAGCGCACTCCTCTCAGACACCATTAATTTAAGCAACCAAAGGTTTAAGAGAATCAGTTCAAAACAGAGACTAAGGTCTGACTAGTAGTTTAAGAAACACTCACCAAAAAATGATGCAATGACTGTGAATTTGTAGTTTTGGCGCTTTGTCTGAACATAAAAAGAAGACCAGAAGACTGTCTGGAAAACAGTCTTTTTCCAGACACCAACACGCCCATTCATCACATTTTGTCATTACTTATGACCTGGACTCTTCCTCCTCTCTGTTCTTTTGACTTTATTTCCTCCTCCTATCTCAATCTATTAACTCATTATTACAACTCTCACTGTTTTTAATTTCTCTGTTGTTTTAACACTACCACTTTTTTTCTCTTCCTCACCTGTCCCAATCTTTCCAGTGGGAGGAAATAAGTGGTGTCGATGAAAAGTACAAGCCAATCCGAACCTACCAGGTCTGCAATGTGATGGAGCCCTCACAGCAGAACAACTGGCTGCAGACGGGCTGGGTGGCACGTCGAGGTGGCCAACGCATATTCGTAGAGCTCCAGTTCACGCTACGTGACTGCAATAGCATCCCTGGTGTGGCGGGCACTTGTAAGGAGACCTTCAACCTCCTGTATGTGGAGTCAGACAGGGACCTTGGGGGCGTGACCCGAGAGGACCGCTACACAAAGATTGACACTATAGCCGCTGATGAGAGCTTTACTCAGGGTGATCTGGGCGAGAGGAAGATGAAGCTGAACACTGAAGTACGTGAGATCGGACACCTCAACCGAAAGGGCTTCCACTTGGCTTTCCAGGACGTTGGTGCCTGTGTTGCCCTAGTGGCCGTCCGAGTGTACTACAAGCGATGTCTTGCAACAGTCCAGAACCTGGCCGTTTTCCCCGACACAGTGGCTGAGGCGGCCTTTGCCACGCTGGTTGAGGTGCGTGGCAACTGCGTAAACAACTCTGAGATTGACACTGACAGTCCTCCCAGGATGCATTGCAGCGCCGAGGGGGAGTGGCTCGTGCCTATTGGGAAGTGCAGTTGCAGCGCTGGCTATGAGGAGGGACACAGCAGCTGTGAAGGTAAGAAATTAATATATGGAGAGTGAAATGCATGGATGGTGAAAGTAAAGCAAAAAGGGAGCAAAAGGAAGTGATTTTTATTTATTTATACTGACAATTGCACAAAGTAGATGGGAATATTCCAAGAGCTTCCTTAAAAATTTAATTTTAATAAAAATGTTTAAAGAAATGACATCAGAGTGAGATTATGTCAAATGAAAAATTTTGATTATTTCTGTATGTTTCTTGAGGTATTCAATTTTCGTTTAAGAATGCTGTTGAAATGAGTGTTGAGATAATTTGGGTCAAAGAAAGCAGTAGTAAAAGCCTTCTATCGGACCCTCTGGCTGAAGAGGGTGCTTAGCCAAAACGCGGCGGTTTTAATTTACCAGCTCATCCTTCTTCCAACCCTTACTCGTGGTCAAGAACTCTGGGTAAAGACAGGAAAAGAAGACATTGCTGATGCAAGTGGCTGAAATCAGCTGTTGGGTGACTGGTCTAAGCCTCAGCAATAGTAGGAGGTAGGACATCAGAAGAGAGTTCAGAATGGACCCGTTCCTTCTTGGAGTAAGAAATAGGTCAATTGAAGTGGAGCCAGAACTCATTTAAGAGGTTAAGTACCTCATCTAGCAATGGAATGTACAGGGATTCCTCAGCAATGAGCCGGAAAGTGAAGATGAGGGAGTTTTCGAAATCCTTGCTTAGCTGCCTCATCTACGACTTTACCGCTTGACAAGTAGATGAATATTGTGTTTCTTCCACTATTTTGCACTTAGATTACCCACAATGCTTCTGCGCTATCAACATCCAGTTACAGTTTGATATACTTGCTAGTGTAGCCCCAAGCCGCTAGTGTCAAGCAGAGTATGATGGTTTGCCAATTAATATTAACATTCTATACTAGACTTGCGTAGACTCTAAACCAAAAGGGAGTTTTCAACAAGTTTTCTGCATAGAAAAAAAACACAGGTCAACTGCCGGAGAAGTTCAAACACTTTCAGTTCATTTGCAGGGAAAATGGAGATCCGTTGAAAAGAACAAAAGGTAGATGGTGTCAAAGAGAAACCGGAGCTATTGAGAGAGTGAAGGAGAAATGTCTAAATAATTGTTCACAACCAGAGAATGCGAGGGGAAATCAAAGCTGAGACAACGAAGAACATTATTGGACATTATTTCCAAGAGATAGACAATAGAAGTACGGAAGAGCCTCTCTAGCTCGATTTCTATCCATGCCTGCTTTTGTTCAACGCAGACAATGACCTCAATGCGCCGTGCCTCGATGTAGCCGTGACATTATCTTGTTTTATTCTCGCACCCAAATGGAGTTGTCACATATATCGACATGGCAGGCGTGGCTGGTGTTGTAGGGTTGAACAGCTTTGTGTGAGCGTGAACACAATGACTAATGTCATCTATTGAGTTTAGCACTACATTCCTACATAGCCTAAATGGTATCAACACAAACACTAATACACATGCACACAAACACCCACAGACACTTTTTTATGAAGCCTCATCAGTGTGTAAGTCGGTGGATGGCGTGCGGTATCACAACCCATTGCTCATACAGCGGCAGCAGTTTGATGATCTGACTTGTGCTGTTGGCTTTCACAACCCATCTTGCATTGTTGTGCAATGCACTGTGGGTGTTGCTGTCACATTTTGTGCATTGTACTGGTGGGATGATTTAGTGGGAGCTCTGAACTCTTCATAGTGAGCTCACGTAGTTCTAGTTGATGATTGATAGTGAGATCAAAGGAACATAATAGTTATTGCTCTCCAAATGTGCCCCCAAAATTGTTAAGACAAAAGTGATGAAAGTGGAAGACTTCTTTCACTGTCTTCTCTCTATATTCTTGTTTTTCAGTTCAAATGAAAAGCAAAGATATATATTTCATACCGCGTTAAATTTGTGGCATATTTAAAGTGTGTAGCTTCTCATGCTGTGGAAGCAGTGTGAGTTTCAATGCACAGAACACTTTATAATATGCTTAAAAAAAATGCATTTCCGTGTTCGCATTTATCAACCTACGCGCGCTCAACAATTTTTTGCTCGGTTGTTAAACTGGATTATATACATATCTTCTTTTAGCATATCTTGATTATTGAATTATTTAACAAAAGCATCTATTTGTTCAGTGTCCTATAGTGTGTGGGGCGGGTGGTGGGGGTTGCTCAATGCTAGTTTTTAATGAAACCCTAGGCCAAAGGTTTGTATAAGTGCTATCTGAATGTAATCCCCTTTTTGGGTATCCATCTGTGCCACTTGGAGAGATCCTGGACTTTACCCACATAAAAACTGAGTTACTGTCAAATAAATGATGTTATAGCCTTTGTTTACCTAAAAGGAAAACAAGGTGAGGATAGAGATATGAGTATTTTTGTGTTTAATCACATATTACTCAAGCATACAGGTATTATTACTGACACTGAAAAAAAAACGTTAATTCTTGTCCATAGACTCCAAGATTATCCAAATACGCCTGATAGTTATGGAGCTATTTAAATCTATTATTTTGGTTATGTAATTCAGGTGACACTTAACTTGGAATATCTGGTTAGAGCAGGTTAATGCAAATATGGAAATTTATTTTATGAGCGCACAAAAGATTTTTCTGCTTACAGAAATTCCCACTGCGCTCTTGCAATGAGCAGCTGCCTGCTGAAGAATCTGACATAAATATGACAGTATATCTGTAAGAGGGTTGTTGATAACGTACCATTAGCAAAATGACTGATTACTGTCATTTGATGATAAGTTAGGCATCACCACTGATGAAGGTTTATGGACCGAATAATGACACAGGTGAAGTAAACGGCCACAGCTGTGTGTGATGACGTCTGTTCTGGTTTTGTCAAAATAAGTGGCACAGTGTGGGAAAATGGCTCCTATTTGCTGTTTGTACGTTGATGAATGCAATTATTTTTCTGACATTGTTTGTCTATCCATTTATGACGACTATGAAAGTTGACTGGACTATGCAGAAACACAGATTTTAAATGAAGCAATCCAATTTATTTACAAATTTTTCCTCTGTGTGGCAATAGATCCCTTTTCTAAAGCAATTTCAAAAAGCAGATTGGTTAAGTTGAGCTAGAGAAATCTGGAAAGAAGCAACAAGGGTTGAAAAAAAAAGGCCTGTTTGAAATTTTCATTTTTATGATGTCACACCAGTGACTAAAACCATTCCAGGAAAATTGTATACACCTATAGACCTTGGTGAGAGGAATAACTTGATTGATTTGGGAAAGAACTGTTGTATATTTCTCACACTTTATCTCAAAATGTTTTCAGGCCATAATTCCTCAACATTCCAAATTACTCCAAATTAGTTAAATATGAATCGACTCAAGGAGATCTGTCTTGTAAATATCATATTTCATTTCAGTAGTTCTTTTTTTATTCAGTAGGGGGAACTTCTTTTTCCTTTTGAAATACATCATTTTCTGGAAATAATTCCAAAAAGATCTACTTGAACCCCTTTTATCGACATAACTTAGTCCAATTTGGTCCACATTTGGAGCATATGCATCAACTATCTATCTTACATAAATAATATTTTAATGTAATAGTTGAAATTTTACTCACTAGGGGGGCGCTTTTTTTAATGAAAATTACTGTAGACATTACTTATAAACTAAGATTTTAGCTTTAGCTCAGATTAGTTTTCGGACCATCATTTCTCAACCGTTTGTCCAATTTAATCTTAATTTGGCGCCGAGGAGATCTATCTTGTATGGATCACAATGTATTTTACACTCGTAGTTCATATTCACACAATAGGGGTAGCTTTTTTTTTTAACATAACTTCACATTTAATTCAACCACGGGGATTGCTTGTGCAACACAGGGGATTAGAGGCTTGTCATGGATACATACTGTCGGGGTTGACAGGATAGGCCTAGTTTTGTCTGTGTCCTTTTTAACTTTGGTTTAATCGAATCGGGAGCTGCTGCAGCATTAACAGCATGTGGCTTTTCCTGATATGATATGTACATCTCCTGCGGTTTAATGCAGTTAGCCTGAGTTTCTTAAAGAACAGACTAATTATCCCCAACCACCGAGGGGATGGGTGATGAAGGAACGACTTCAGTCTCATTTTGTGTACTTGCGCTTCTACTTCCAGTTGTTCATCAATCAAACTAAGAGGATTCCTCAACAATAGTCAAAGGTAGAAGGTAGAGGTCCAATATGTACCGCAGAAGATCGAGTTTAAAAATGTTTGCCAACAAATTCTTTATTTCGTGTGAAATTAATCATTTGTCCCTGTCCTTGACTTGAATTCTGCTGTTAGCACAAAGTTTTGTTCAGTGTTGTTAATGAATGTGTTGAACTTATGAAAATAGATTATATAATAATAATTGCAAATGCTCTAACTTGAATTATGTGAGCTGGGTCAATATAATTGATTAGGGTTGAAGCAGTTAATTTACTTGGAATATTTACAGCTTGATTTAATCTGGCTGGGCCAATTCATTTTGCAGAGGTAAAATTACCTTACTAGAATAAATTACCTTACCTTACTTTCAGCTAACCCAAGAAATTGTGTTTCTCCAAAACATTTGCTCAGAGCTGAAAGGAACCAATTTTGATTATGTGGAAATACTTTCCACGAGTGAATTTGTTTAATCCAAAGAAAAACGTGTCGAGGGCAAACATTGTGAACAGAAACATAAATTTAACTTTCCATACAGCTTGTGTTAAGGATGGACACGAAACAAGACGAACAAAAGTTCAAGTCAACAAGAATTAATCTTTGTTAAGTTAAGTCGTTGTATTTCATGCAAGTCTTAAATCTAATATTTATTTTGCAGACTTGACATTATTTCTTTCAAAATACATGTTCCATTCAAGTTAATGTAGCTGCAAGCCAGTTAAGATTTTTGAAGTGTAACGTGTTGAGACTAAACATTTACTGTGTTTCACCGGTGACTTGAATACATCATTTTATAACTGAAGTACACAAATTTGTGTAACAGTTCAATTTCCGGTGCCTTGAGCTCAGGGGTCGGCAACAAATTGCAGTATTGCTTGTTCAGACAATGCAGATGAAGACACTCCCTACGCGAAGATTTGAGTTGTTAGACGAGGAAAATATAACTTTAATATGCAAATTATTTCTGCTCGGACTAAAAATTTTGCACTGGATGGGATGGCTGGAAAAGAAGGTGTTCTACTGAAAAGCAAAGCTTATTTTTGGAACTCAGAAGTTTTATAGTATGAATATGAACCACTTCTTTATAACCACAGTTAACTTTTACCTTTACCTGAAATGTGATTCTGTACCACTCAGGTATTCATGAGTGCATGTGTTCCATCTCTTACTTCCCTCTGCAACATATAGTAGTACTACTACACTGTAAAACACAGTATTGCTTTGGTTTGTAGTCTACAGCGCAGTTATACTGCAGTTGTACCACTGTAAATGGTCTAGTACACAACAGTACTGCAGTAAAACTACTAATGAAATATAGCACAGTAGTATTGCAGTGGTACTTATAATAGTCTACAGCCCAATAATACTGGAATAGTACTAATATACACGGTCTATAGCACAGCAGTACTGCAGTAAAAAGACTAATAGACCACAGCAAAGTAGGAGTGCAGTTGAACTACTAATGGACTACAGCACAGTAGTACTTCAGTTGTACTTCTAATAGTCTACAGTGCAGTAATACTGCATTAGTGCTTCTGTACATGTTCTAAAACACAGTAGTACTGCAGTGTAAATGATAATGGACTACAGCACAGTAGTACAGCAATTGTACTTCTAATAGTCTACAGTGCAGTAATAATGCATTAGTACTTCTGTACATATTGTAAAACACAGTAGTACTGCAGTGAAACTATTAATTGACTACAGCACAGTAATACTGGAGTAATACTACTATACATGGTCTATAACAAAGTAGTACTGCTGTAAACCTACTAATGGATTGCAGCACTGCAGTACTGGAGTTGTACTACTAATAGTTTACAGCGCAGTAATACTGCAGTTGTACTACTGTAAGTGGTCTACTACACAACAGTGTAGTAGACCAAGTAGAGTAAAACTACTAATGAAATACAGCACAGTAGTAGTGCAGTGGTACTTATTATAGTCTACAGCCCAATAATACTGGAATATTACTAATATACATGGTTTATAACACAGCGGTACTGCAGTAGAAAAAAAGTAAAAATGTTTTGTTTGTCATCAAAGATTTACATGGAAACTTTATTTCTTGTTTTTATATCTCAAAATTATTTCACTGCCAAATTGTTTCTCTGTCTGAGCATTAGAAACAAGCATCCTGTGGCAAAGATGTTATTGAATACATCCCTTTTTTTTGGAGGAACCTGTAGCCGGAGCTGGCAGCAGCTGAAAACAAAGGGAAAATGGCAAATGTGTTGGTAAGAAAGCTTCTGTGGATCATAAATCACGCAGGACGTGAGCAGTGTGCTGAAATTTCTGGTTTCTAATTAGCGGAGACTCAACCTGATATTGGCAGCCACCTAAGTACGTTTTGCTTGACTTATTTCTGTAATTACCAACAACTTTTTTTGTTATTTACTGAAAAGGAGAAAAATGTGAATAGAGAAACCAACAGCAGTCAGGAAAGAAGGAGGAGGACGTTGGGAGTTGTTGTGTAATATTCGTACTATTACTCAAGTAAAGGATCCGAGTATCTTTTCTGCTCACTGTATCTCCGTTTCTCCAGTAGGACCTAATTTCTTTATTCAGCTGTGACCACATATGGTATAAATATGCAGCCCCTACGCCAACATCTCCCACTGCACCAGAGCTATTGATCAACTGTAATGCTCCACTAAACTGAGGAATTGCGCTGTTACTACAAACACACACACACAAACACGCATTTTTTGAACACACACATGCATTCAAGAGCACTTTGCCGAACACAGCCGACGGACCCGCTCTTGGTTCGAGGTCGTTTCAGTCTGTGTGAGGAGGGCCGTTTTTTTGCACGTGATGGATACGTGTGGTCCGATTACGGCACGTTGTGTGTGTGTGTGTATACATGTATGTGTGTGAGTGTTGTTGCATGGAGGAAATGCGTTACTGACTGCTGTGAAACTTAATGAGTGTAAAGCAGCAATCGCGACAGCCGGTCAGTCCAGGTTCCGTTACTACGTGTGATTTACCGCTGGGTCTGTTTGTGTTACTCAGTGAGTGCACATGCACCAACTTTCTCAGCGCGGTTCAATAATATCGAGCAGCTACTGATAAGGGTGTGAGCAGTGAGAAGAGGATTATTACCACACACAGTCACGCTACGACCGGACAACCCCTCTCCAGAGACTGCTGCGTCTCTAGCTTTCCGGCTGTTTCATCGCTGATGCACCATCTTTTTATTTTTTTATTTTTAAGTTAGTGATTGACAGAATTTCAATTCAACACAATGTATTTGTATTTGCTGTTCTTCAACTCAACATTTATTGGCATGTATTGTTTATTTTTTCCATAAGCGGCAGGTTTTTAATTTGCATATTCATGTAGAGTCAGCTAAAGATTGATTTTGCCTATCCCCGCCACTTTATGACATTTAGAATAAATTCCTTCTAGGCACAATGAGCTTGCAATTCCGGTGCTTGAGCTAAGCGAATATATGTTTTTGGACAGCTGCTTTTATTAGCAAAAGCTGGTGTCACCTCCCGCGCATGTGAATTCACCGCGTTTCCCCCTGCATGACTCCTTTTATAACCAGAGGTGACATCTGGAATTGTTCATTATTTACGCTCATTTAAAATGCACAAGTTAAATTAACAAACAGGCACAGGAAATTGATTGATAAATAGTCCTTTTTTTTTTATTTGTGACGTGGCTGTAGCTCAGGAGGCAGAGCAGTCGTCACCCAATCAGAAGGTAGGCAGTCTATATAGACTATAGTAGCAGTCGGAATGTTGTAGGGTCCTGATCCCCAATTTCTCTTACTGCTTCTGTGTCAAATGCTAAACTAATTTCAGCATTTTCCTCCATATAATTTTACTTTTGATAATATAAAGTGCTTATTACACATTAGAGCACTCATTTATTACACTGATATATATTTTTTTCTGACATTAGACCAACTTAATTGTAAATCCGGGTTTTAATCCACGTCTGCCGGCCTTTCTGTGTGGAGTTTGCATGTTCTCCCTGTGTCTGTGTGGGTTCTCTCCAGGAACTCCAGCTTCCTCCCACAGTCCAAAAGCATGTGATATTGGTGACACAAAAATTGCCCCTAAGTGTGTGTGGTTGCGTGTCTGCCTTGCAATGAACTGGCGACTTGTCCAGGGTGTACCCTGCCTCTCGCCCAATGTTAGCTGGGATAGGCTACAGCCCACCCGTGACCCTGAACTGGATAAGCAGTAGATAAAGAATGAATGAATGTAAGAAATGCATTCAAGAAAATATATATCTTACACCTTAATGTTAAATGGATAAGAGTTAAATCTATCATGAAGCTAAATATTTAGCTGTCGGGCGTCCGTTTTCCCGCCAGCAAAGGAGTAAACATGATCCTGTAGAACTGAAGCGCCTCTGTCGGCTTCATGTACACATCCATGTTCCTTCGTGATGTTACTTATTGATCCGTAGGTCTTTTATCTCACACCACTACACAAAGCTTACTGCACTTGATCTTCAGAGAAATGTAGTTTGTGTTGACTGAGGATTGGGAGAGGGCAGAGGGAGAGAGAACAGGCACTTTCCACATGGGCGCCGCTGTTTAAACAGCCGTCGCTGATGTGCAGCTGAATACCAAAGGGATTGAGAGATGACGCTGATCCGTTTACGTATACGCCAGGTACTTAGGGTATTCAGGCCGTTTTGAATACTTTTGATTATTAAACAATGTTGTGGTATCCTTCTTATTAACATCTCACCACTATGGTCTGAGAATAATATTCAACGAAAAGTTGGGAATATTATGTCATCGTCATCGTCGCCGTGTCCGCCGCTGCAGATCCTTTTGGGTTAATGCGATAACTCAAAAAAACTATCTCACGGATCATTTTCAAATTTTATACCCAGACAAATAACTGGATGCATTTTTGGATTTGATTTTTTATTTTGGTTGGTTGTATACTTCCAACTCTAGGGGAGGGGCTTTAACTCAGAAAGCTTTCCGACCATTATTTTATCAATCAAATCCAAATTTGGTGCACATGAATGGACTTTAGGAGATCTATCCCGTAATGATCATACGGTATTTTCACGAATAGTTCGTATTTCACTCAATATGTGGCGCTTTCTTATGGAAAAACACTTTTTTCCCAAAACTTCACATATAATTTTAGCAGTACAATCAGGTGGATTACTTGTACAATGCAAGGGATTGGGGGCTTTAAGGGGATATTATACATATACTGTAGACTGAGACTCCAAACATTTTGAAGAAGATATTATGGATCTGAACATAAAAAAGTGATATTGAGGTATATTCATGTTATATACACATTTTCTTTTCTTTTTTGAAGTGAAGCCATAGCGGGGTTTTTTTTTTTCCTGTTTCAGAATATCATGTAATATGCATAATATTAGAACCATAGCTACATTACAGGATTTGCATTCACTGCAAATTGTTCCCAAATGGTGCAAACATAACATATAAATACTGAAATTGAAAAAATCAACCCAAGCTTTATAAACTATATACAACTTTTTACAGCAGCAGTAGCGTACGCTTCTGATTTGTGGGTTATTTTCTGTCCTCCATAGCTCAAAGCTGTGGTCTGTCTGCACCAACAAGGCATATGTAGATCATGTTTCGGGTGGTGGCATTGTAGATGTGGTTTTCTGTTAATCATGCCCACGCATACATGTGGAAATCACATATGTGAAAACTTTCAGAATAATACGAGATCTGTGTGTCTACCGTATACCTATGAAGACTTGAAGTTGATAAACGCAGTAATAAGTGTAAGTTAGAACGTACGATTGTATACTTAGATATAGAAAGTTTGCAGGTCTATCTACTGTCCAGCCTATTTGTCTTACTGTGTGCTCAGAATGTGTGCGGTTTTACCAGAAAACATAAACTAATTAACTTGCATCATGAACTTTAGACCATATGTTGTTCAAATTGGTCCATTGATCATAAAATTATACCATTAACTTCCCCAAATGACTTTCTAAATTTTGCTGTAAATGATTGAAGACACAGCTCAGTGGAACGCAGAGAAACAAATCAGAGAGGCTTTGGATTCAAATCTGCTGGAAAATATCTGCATCTGATGAATTTAAACACCAGGTCCGCTTTCTGCATAGGTAGTAGTATGTGAGTATAAAAACAAACTACTCTATTCTACTCAGTAATTACTATACTGCTGAGTTTCCACAAATAACCAAAGCTCATATGAAAGGAAGTCAAATACGGTAAGTGAAATAAAAAAACTTAATCTCCAGTTGCTGAGAGGACTGGAAGACGTTGGTGGCCCTTGACTGGCCTCAAGTTGTGAGTAGCGGAATAAATCTGAAGGAGGGTATAATTGAAAATCAGCGTTTGTGCCCAATCAGCTTCCTCCGGCGTAATAAAGGTTTAGAAGTGCAAAAAGAGAAGGGAATTAAATAACAGAGCAATTACGGGAGATGTAGCGTGCGAGCATCTTTTGTCAGGAAGACACACAGCGTCGTTACCTCATATCATAACCCTGTGTGCACATGTGAATTTTGACTGCGTGTAATTGCGGCGATGAGAACATGCGTGTTCTCCAATCTTATCATCACATGCCACAGGCAGGAACAGACTGAGGGGAAGAAATGATGTAATAATTCACCTTGCAAATGCTGCGTTTCATGTGCGTTTATGCATGTTCTTCTCACACTCATGAGGGCCATCCTGTTCTAATTAAGGCATTCTGCTCCTTCTATATAATTAGTGAGAGCTCGCCTTGAGCAGATTCTCTTATTATCTCAGTTGTTTGCTGCTCTGCTACCGGCTCTAGGCTCATTCAACGCTCTGCTGTTCCCTCCTCCTGCGCTCCTCCCCGCTGTAATTTACACACCTTCCCCTTTACTCCCATTCTTCACCCTTTTATCACACATGTACGCTCTAGCTGCCGGAGAAATGTCCACTTTTTCTCACCCTAACCTCAGTCTCATGATAATAATTCTCTTTTCCCTATTTTAGTACCCGTTGAAATGACAATTTTTTTTGCATGGATATGACAAACTCTTGAAATCAGTCCTCCTGCACGCTGATTCACAAAATGAATTGCGAATACTGTAGATTTGCTGCAGTAGTTGGTGGTGCAACTTTTAAATGTCCAGAGTGTAAATTTTGGCCAGAGGGAGGCGCTGCAAGCTCTCTCACGCTCCTTCTTTACCTGAGAAAAGCCCCCCTGCGGCACCACATCCAGTTCACCTGCTGAAATCAACTCGCCCAGCCATGAATGGCTGATCTGGTGTGATCGTTCCCCCGCGAGGAGAGATGGCGCACCCTCAGCCAAAGATCTTCTGGAAGGGATTAGATCCTGGTTGGTATGGGGCGGTCTGAAGCTCATGGCCATCGGCGCCAGCCTCCGTTCCTGTCTGGCTGCTGGGAACGAGGCTGGTGGTACAAAACCTGAGTTGAATCCTCCGGACTGCCGAAGGATTCTACATCCAAACTTTTCATGAGTCTTCATATTTTTCTTTAACGGTAAGGCTTTGCGCTCCGTTGCTTTTACTTGTTCTTAAGTAATAAATATGATGAAAACACAAAAATGTTTGTCAAAACACAAAAACACACTTACAACTTAAAATGCAAAATCTTTCTACATGCGTTTGTACGAACATAGCGCTCATCCATGAGGACCCGCTTCATGGAGATAAAAAGGTCTTTTTCTCAACAAACATTAAGAAATATTTATTGAGAGAATACAAAAAAAAATGTATCGATATTATATTCTATTTAGTCAAAATGAATGCCCTAAATCTCCCCTATATTTTATGCACTGGACCTTTAAAAATCGATACCACAGAGTAACACCAGGCAACTGTGCCCAAAAAAAAAAAAAAAGGTCACAGTTGTTTTTGTTGCTTTCCTTACCGTGAATAGTTACGTAAGTAAGGATGGAAATGTAAGAACCATGCGACAAGGAATCCATGCAATTACATTTTGCCGTGTTTAGTAATAAAATAATAAAAACGTTTATCATCTCTTTGTTTTAAACAGTAAATATATAGGCAGTACAACATAATAAGGGATTTCTGGGCATTTGACCCATCCCTATGGAGAAGTAGCTGGCCTCTGGAAAAAGAATAACTGGGGTTCAGGGCCTTTTTCCAGGACCCCACATGTAGACTGCAGCGGCAGTCTTGGGATTGAACAATCGATCATTCGATTGGGAGACGACCGCTCTACCTCCTGAATTATAGCGACAGTTGTGGCTTATCTAACTATTAAACTCTGGAATCCTATTATAAAGATTTGTGTTTTCCGCAGCAGTAATGTTAAAAGGTGATCAAAAGGCTAAATCAAAGCAAAATGCTCACCTGTAAGACTTAAGAAAAAGACAATAAATGCATAGATGTAGCCAAAATTCAAAACATTGACTGTGTTTACATTCACACATGTATTCTGTATGTTATATGGCTTTTGAAGCCATATAACATTGTGTAAACATAATTCATTGATAGCAGTCAAGGACGTGTTTAATAATGTTTATCGCTCTCGTCTCCGATTGCGGGCAATAAGGTGAAAAAAGCATATCCACAATGCCAAACTAGCATATAACCTATATACTAGCTAGCAATGGTACTATATCCGCTACGTATCCCAGTTTTTATCACTAACTAGCTAGCTTTCGGTGACCAGGACACTAGAATTGATCAGGTACACAGGAATATGCAAAACCAGATTTGTCTTTGTTCATGTTAACCTCATATCCAGAATACGATTGAAATATTCAAATTCAAATAAAGGCACATCTGCAGGTCTCAAACTTGTGTTCAACCGGCATTTGGGTCGCCCTCCAGATCCACTCAACCATCTTGTATGATGATGTCACTGCACTAACAAAAGAGGGACTGAAAGTACGAATGAGGCCTATTCTTTACGAGTAGACTTTTCTTCTGTGTAGACCGTGTGGTCGGGTGAGATGGGTTCAGTCGGGATCAGGTGGAGAAATCTGTTGGGCAATCTCTTTTTTCTGGCATTGACACAAACACGATGTGTGTTTTCAGAATTTGACAATCATATGTTTGTGAAGTTTCTCTGTCTGTCTGTTGTCACTTCTCGTCATTCCCTCCGCAACTCTTCATGTCTCTATTTGCCTGGGATAAAAGTTGAATCATATTTTCTTCTTTGACTTTCATTTCCTTTTGTCATCTTTTCCCTTTGCTTCCCTCCAATTGAGTTTTGCCTTTATACCCCTCTCCCCCGAAAGCCGCTCTTACTCTCCACTAACACGGCCCCTCTGGGGCATCTGACTCTTCTTTCAGTCCCATTCTTTCTTCTCGCACACATTTTGATGCCGCTCTTTATAGCAGCTCTCCTTGGCTCTGTGCCACTCATGCCCATCTGATCCGCCCAGCCCCCACCATCCCTCTCCATCTTTCTGCTGTCCAGCCGCGTCACTGCTGCTGTTAGTCATCTCTCTCCGCAGCTTTCATGGTAAATAATTCACATTTCTCCAGGGAGAGAGACAAATATGTTCTTTTGAGCCCAGCATCTGATGTATTTATTTAGTCGGCCTGTCATAAATCAAGGCAGACGGAACAAATAGCACATGGACCGACCAAAGATAGGAGGATGTACATATGTATGCACGGCCACTTGTAGGCGGACCATTAAAACGCCAGATTTAAACGTTGATGAAGGAAAACAGGGAGAATGAGTGGCAGAGTGATTATGAGTGAGTATGAATTTGGGCATAAAATGAGTCGTAAAAGCTTTAAAATGATTCTTAAAGCACACACTGGTGCTGTGGAGTGACGCCCGTGTGATGGGAGGGCTGTGGATGAGGGTTAAGTGGAGGATTTTGGGGGCTGGAAGTTAAAAAAAGGAGAAAGGAAGAAGATGGTTGATTTGGAGGAGAGGGAAAAGAGCTGGTCATGAGGGATGATGATAATCTGAGGGAACTGGAGAGAGTAAGGCAGTTAAACAATAAGAGAAAAAAAGACTCAAGGCAATTAGAGCGTCGACGGAATACACTGGGGTAACCAGATAATGAGAAGAAGTTGGATGGAGAACACAGGAAAATATCATGGACGCACACTCAAGAGAAAAATTAAAGGAATAGACACAAATATATTAACTAATATGGAACATGGAATAGATGACTACACAAAGACAGGGTGAAAAAAGACGAAACACGAGAACAATTAAACCAAAAGAGATTTTAAAGATATCAGGAAGTGTTCATCTAACTAACAACATGGAGTGACACACTTAAAACAGGAAACAGTAAAACGCAAACAAGAACTAATACAACATAAACCAAGAAAGACTGAAAACACAGTTATGAGATCTTCCTCATAACACCTTCACTCTTCCACAATAAAACCAGGAAGTAAAGAGGGACGTAAATTTGTCATATAATAAAAATAATCATGTGAAACAACATCATTCATCTCCGCCTCACTGACGACTGCTGAGCCCAATCAAACATTCAGACAAGAACAAAGTAAACAACATATGAGGTTTTTTGAGACAAATAAGACGTATGTATTCCTGAACAGTCCGTTCATTCCTTTCCTATATTTACCAGATAAATAATCATAATCAAATCATTTTTCCAAGGCATGACAAACGTGGATGTTTATATTACTCAATTCAGATGCATAGATTATCAGCTCACCTTTAAATGATAAAGTTGTAATGTATCCCGCGGAGGCATGTTGCTATCCATATAGATTATATAATCTATATAAAGATGTGACAGTGGAACATAAATCCCACTAGAATTGTGAACCAGGATTAATAACAGAGCTGATATAAGAGCAGCACCAACTTCTTCTGCTGGATGTGTCTCTAAGAAGAAATATTTAACTGCTGTCATAAGAATGTTATAATCACTCCAAAGAATTCCCTGCTCTTTAAACTAAATGAAAAACTTATAAATCAATTGGACTACCTGATAAGATTCCGCCCCGAACAAAGTTGGAAAGAAATGTTTTTTCCTTATCTTAAAAGAAGTCAACCTGACAAATATGTGGTTTTCACAGGACTCTGACAAAAGTCTTAAACAGATGATATTAAAATCTCTCCACAGAAATACTGTTCTCATAGAAGTTTATCAACACACCAAACCGGTTCTGTGTGTTCAAACACCTTCAATCAGAACCGCATCAGCATTAACCCTTAGACTCTTTGAGCTTAGTTCTTCTGGAACATCGGATAACATAAACAATCGTTCTCTCGCCATGTTCATCAGTAAGCCTTGAAGTCCCAAGACCCTGTCACTGGTTCACCAGCTGCCCTTCCTAAGACCACTTAAGTAAAGGTACCGACTGCTGCAGACTTGTAGCACCCAACAAGACCTGCAGTTCTGACGATTCTCTGTCACGGACTGATTTCTCTCATTCCCTCTGGCAGAATGTACCTTCAGAACAACCAGGTTCTGCAACAGTTTCACCTTCACTGCAATCAGACTACTAAACTCTCTGTGACCCCTCCACACACTCATATAGCTTACCTGTGTACTAGTATTTTGTCTATGTGCAATATTTCTATGGGGAATTTTTTTTCTCTTTTCCTTTTGTGCAATAATCTTACCATGTGCAATGATACTGTACCACGTGCCATCCTGTTATATATCTATCTTTATTATAGTTTTATTTATGCAGATCAACCACTCGCAACAATATTGCTAATTTGCGCAGTATTCCAAACACTTATGTACAGACCGCTCCTTTATTATTGTTGTCATTGCCTTTTACTTTTTGTAGTTTTTTTTCAACAATATTATGGCTAATTTTATATACTCATTCTTATTTATTTTCCTTACATAAACAGGAAACATTTCAAATGAGAAACAACTGATTTTCAATCCATGTAGTGTGGAGTCACATGACTGCAGCCCCCCATAGTTCACCCGTCTGAACCCGCAGTTGCACCCATGACACAGTTGCTCATGGGTGCAAACATGTAGCGACACATTAAAGGTCTGGTGAGGCCAGGCTGTCTCTTAGCCTTAAGAAAAGTCTGATTAGGTCAGACTGGGTAACTCTTGTGTCCTGAAGTGCCGCTAGGGCCCGAGATGACTCTAAACGTCACTCGACACATGCAAGTGTTTTAATGCAGGGACAGGTCTTTATTTTCCTTAAGCCTGAGGGAGCAGAAACTGGAAATAACGTGCACGGATACAAACACACACACATAAAGATGCAACACCCCCCACCATTCATGTGGATCCTTCCTTCCCTGTTAAATGTATTTATTGCAGGTGAGAGGCCAATGTCGAGCAATTGCCCTGCTGTCCCGCAATTGCCTCTCTCCATGCCTATTCAACCTCCACTAATAACTTTCCATCTGTTCAAAATTGATGTGGGATCAGTGTATGGATCTGTCTGCCCTCATTTAACCTCTCCGAGACGCACTTATTCTGTCAAAACCACCATGATCGCTACTGTGCACTCGTGCGCGCACCTATTTGAGAGCAAGTCTCAGCAGGGATCACTCTGAAAGTGGTGATTATTTTTAGCATACAGGTCTCACTGGGGTCAGAGGAGTGACATGTAAATAATAACGCAAACGTTTATAGGATTATGGAGTCAATGGTACCCAGATTTGCAAAATTAGCTATGAAACATTTTATTTATTCATTTAAACAGATCAAAAGGTTTTATATCATAGTGGGGATTTTGATATTGGGACCATTTATACTTAATTTATTGATTTGGTTGTTAACACTTTATAAATAGTTAATAATATGCTATAAATCATTAGAAAGCAAAAGAGGGACATGTTGCTTGCAAAATAATGAGCCACCCGTGGTCTATACTGGTAAGCCCGAGGTTCGTTACTGGTTGCTTTGTTTTACAATCACCAGCTTGAGTTGATTCTTATTCAAGAATTTGCTGCAACCCAGTCAAACATCCTGATCAATTTGACAGCGCAATATGCAGACTAATAAAAGGACAGGACAGCAAGATCTGAGATGTGCTTCAGCAAATTGATCTTGCCCAATACTGAAACTGCATCGATTATTAGAAATTGTGGAATAACTTGTTTATAATCATTAACTAATGGTTTATAAAGTGTTAACAACTTAATTAATAACCAAAAACAGTTAAAAATATTTTATAATGGCAGTCTTATTGTGGTTTAAAGGGGACTCTGCTGAGGCTTAAGAACGATGAGGCTGATGGATCTGCGAAGACTGAGTGGAGATGGTGAGGTAGAGGAAACGCAAAACCAGCAGCGTGGAGGAAAAAGATGAGTGGGGAGACTCACATAAAAAATCAGCAGCCGATTATGATGAGGCTAACCATGAAGGTGTGTCTTGATGATAGGACAGGTTTGGCTGGCTGAATGAGCCCACTGATATTAAGTGGCACCCCAGACCATTAAGCAGTTGATTGAGACTGAGCATGTGTGAAAGGTGAGAAAAATAAAGTGGAATTAGCAGGATCCGTGGAGTGTGCAAAGGGATAGTCCTCCTGCCCGGATCTTCATTTGTCATTCTTTAGAAATCATTTGACAATTTTGCGTTAGATGTTTTCATGGCTTCTTTGCTGTCAATGTCCATAGTATGGAGATGTGAGTGTGTTTGCTGTACTGTTAACTCTGTATTCATAGCTCTGGTGAGGGGCCTGAATGGAGGACTGAGCGCCCTCCCCACTGCTTGCACAGGGAATCTGGTACGCCAACCGGTGCCAGCTTGGCTTCCCATCCCCCTTTCTTCCTCATTTCGTTGCCCTCTCTTACCATGCAACCCCCTCCTCCTGACACACCTGCCTATACCGCATAAGCACCGACATAAATGCATGTGAACAAACGGCAGGATTTCTTGGATATGCGTTTTTGCATACACTTGTGCACATATGCAGACCGCGTACGCCCACATACGAACCCTTCCATATATGACTGCTCATACATAAACTTATTCCCTCTCTCTCCTGAGTATCGTGTGTATTTTCTCCATAAACCAATCAATCTGTTTCCGCTTTCACACACAGACCGCACACACCCATTTTTTGATGATCATGCATAGTTTCACTAACACCTGTATTCCTCTCACTGACTAGACAACCCATAATCCCCTTGGATAGACGAGCTCATTAACACTCAGGGGCACTCAGATGTGCCCACATCACTGAGCGGGAGCATCAAAATCCACACACGCACAAACAAACACACACACACACACACACACACACACTATGGCTGGATCTTAGTTCATATTCACAGAGAGATGTTGGGGATTTGGTTTACAGCTATATGAATAATTATCAAATACTCTCTTTACACATGTGGAGGTGGATTGCATTGGTTTTTCTGTGTGGTGCTTTCTTTTTGTCTATCTCTCTCTCACACATACTCACGCACACACACACGCACACACACACCGTGGGGAGCAGTATGAATGATTGGAACCCTGAGGAGAGTGTTCTAAGTGGGTTAAAGGACATTTCCACTGTGCTGTGTGGGAGAGAGCTCTCCAGCAGAGCCTCTGGACTCCGAAATGTGAGGTGTGAGAAATATGGAGCGCGAGAAGAAATTGTTGACATAGGTTTTTTTCTCAGAACCATGCATGAGGACAGAAAGACATACACGGAACCCATCAAATCTGCATTTGAAGCTCGTACCGATCCAATAAATCCAACCCAGAAATGAAAATCAAATGCATCATTCAGCAGTCTGATTGCATTTCACTCTGTTTATTTCCATAATGAACAGAGTGAAAATCCCTTGTAGATTTTGAACCTACTTGTTACACAATAAAAATACAACACAAAAGATTGCAAAAAAATGCAATCTACAATGCATTTTTGTAACATGCATTGTCTCCGTTATCGCCTTGTTGTAATTAGGGAACAAGTATTGAGTGTTATTCTTGTAACATTAGACCGTTTTCCATATATATATATATATATATATATATATATATATATATATATATATATATATATATATATGTACGTGTGAAGAGGCTTTCACAGTTTATACTATGGACAGATTTGACGCTTTCCACACTTCATGACGCTTCAGAATATATTATATATCTTAAAACAGAATCCTCAATTTGGGTGGTTTTACACCCGTTAGCCATAACATTATAACCACTGACAGTTGCAAAGGTGCCTGTTAGTGGGTGAGACATATAAGCCAGCCAGTTAACATTTTGTCATGAAACAAATGTGTTAGAAGGATGATTAATGGGCAACCGTGAGGATCAGAGTGACTTTGACCAGGGCCACAGTAGATGACTAAGATTAGTGGGTCAGTCACTTACGGACACGTTAGGTGTTGCAGTGATTGATACCTATTAAAATTGGTCTAAGGAAGGACAATCAATCAGACAACAAGGTCATGAATATCCAAATCTCGGTGATTCGCTTTGGAAGTGTTTCTGTCCGATCCCACGGAAAAAATAAAGGCAATACTGGCTCGGATAAAGAAGTGTTAGAGCCCATAGAGTGTTCATGCTGATCTTTCTCCACTGCTGAATGCGACTATAATGGTCACACCAGCGCCGGAACTGCACCATGGGTAACGGAAGAAGGTGGGCTGGTCTGATGAGTCAATTTCTCTTTGATGTCATGGGAATGACTCGCAAGGGGAAAAGATAGCAACAGGATGCACCATGGGATCGCAGTGTTGATGCATAGGGCAATGTTTTGCTGGGAAAATGTCTTCCCGCCTCTTGCATGAGGAGGTGGCTATAATGTTATGGCTGATAGGTATATTTTGTGTGAGTTGCATTTCTTATGACTCATAACACACAGTATTGTGTAAATACCTTTTTTGAAAAGTCACATAGTCTCGCTTGAAACAGATGTGTTCCAGTTGTTTGGGCTTGACTGACGGATGAATCCGCCTCTAACGGTCTCGGACCGCTTCGGTGCTTTTCCTGTTTGCTCGTCACAACTCGCACTCGCAGGCGGAAAGATCTTGACTTTTCCCTCATCCTCTTCCTGGCCCTCTCTCTGCATGGTTGTGCTGCTCACCGCCCATAACAATGTAAATCAACTGTTGAATTAGTTATTTTCCCTTCCTATCATCCATCACACAGGACTAGCGGAGGGAGCAGAGTGCGGAACAGGGAGGGCTTGTGTGATGCAGTGAACCATCGCCTTGTTTGCACAGATTGAAATATCACACATGGAAGTTCGCACATGCCTGTCGGTGCACACTTTGACCAGGGCAACGCACACTTGTACTGTATGTGGATGCTAAACGTCTTTCACAAGGTTAACCACCACATGCACAACACACGGTGTTATCAGCACACTGTCGAGGCATATTTGCCAACAAGGACGCTCAGTGTTTTCTTCTCATTAGACATGGAAAGTCAGTCATGTGATGTGTGCATATAAGCACAGCTGGATGCTGATATTTTTCCCTTTTGTTTGACTCTGCTGTTTAAATTGTATGTGTTGACGGGTCACTGAGAAGGCACACACACTCAGAGAAAACAGAAGGTGTGCATGTCAGTTGGTTTTAACTGGCCGTGCCGGCGGTGATGGATGGGGTATTTATGAAGCCGCTCTCCGTGCTCTTGGATCAAGAACTGCAAGCATCATCCAGTCAAAATGAGGGGACAGGTGGATCAAGGGGAGCCCGAGGCAAAGGGGAAAAATGGATGTGCTGGAGCGAAGGAGGAGACGGAAGAACAGAGGGATTTAGGGATGGAGAGAGAGGGAGAGTCTGAGGGGTGAGGGAAGTGACAGAAGCGGGACCGCCTGCTTGGCGGGAAGGTCACAGTCAGCAGGGAGGCGGGGATTCCTGCTGGGCCCGGGGCATGTAGCATTAACACACACACACACACGCGCGCGCACTGTTATGCATTTCTTTTATTCCAAAAAATGTCCCACGTCATCCGTCACACACACTGGTGAACAGTAGTTATACTTCCCACAATATTTTTCAAATAAAACGAAGGACACATGCGGTGTCATCGCATAAATTGGGTGTATATGGTAAATAACTATTATGGTATGTGACGGATATTTATTTTCACACCAATTAACTTGACATCGTTACCGTGAGTCCGTGTCATCCGAAGTCATGCATATTCTTTCCCGCAAACACTCATGCAAACACACCCCCCCAATGAGTTTTTATTTTTTGTCCTTCTTCGTGTTATCTCACCTATCCAGCTGCATCTACGCGCCATCGTCTCATTCTCATTTGGCACGAGGATAAATCTCATTCCCGTTTACGAGGCTGCAAATGTGAGCCAGATAGAGGCAGGCGCTCCCGTCAGTGAGCTATTAGACAGAAAGACAGATGAGCGCAGGAGGGACAGACAGCAAAAACAAGCAGAGTTGATGCTAAATGGGAAGCTGAATAAGCAGACAAGGACGCGGTAAGACGGACGGACGTGCATTTGCACGCTAAAGGACTGAGAGACAAACATTTTGTTTGACAGGTTGTCAGCTGGAGACAGAGTGGAGGCAGCAGTTTTGGTTACATGAACATACTTCAAAGTCGAACTACTGTGGAGCGGGACATCGTTTGAAGCTCAAATAGACACAGATTTGAATTCAAAGTCTTTTATCTTCATTATAGGAATGAGTTTAGACATAAAATAAGCACAGAAAAGATTTTTTAATTTTTTTTGAAAAGATGAGCATTTCTCACCGGTGCTTTTGAAATGTGAATACTTGAAAAGAGTGAAAAAGAAAGGGTCTTAAATTTCTATCAAATATGTGGAACGTTGAGTTTCAGGAACCCGTTTCTTAACCTCCACAGAGTCAAAGATTTAACTCAAATATGTGTAAAAAAAATAAAAAATAAAAATCTCTGGTGCTTTTCTGCTCCGATTATAATGCAGTTTGTAGGATCGTGACTGAAATCCTACACATGCAATACTACCAAGTGTGTGTGTGTGTGTGTGTGTGTGTCTTCATGAGTGTGTGCGTGTGTGTTTTTTGTGTGTTTGCATGAATGTGTGTGTGTGTGTGTGCATGAGTGTGTGGGTGTGTGTCTGCCTGAGTGTGTATGTGTGTGCGTGTCTGCATGAGTGCGTGTGTGTCTGCATGAGTGCGTGTGTGTCTTCATGAGTGTGTGTGTGTGTGTGTGTGCGTGTCTTCATGAGTGTGGGTGTGTGCGTGTGTGTTTGTCTGTATGAGTTTGTGCGTGTGTCTGCCTGAGTGTGTGTGTGCGTGTGGCTGTCCAGCTCATCTCCCTTTCTCGCAGGCGTTGAAAAAAAATTTGATTTTCTGAGCAGCGAACCTGCCGGGTTTGGAATTACAGCTTCCTCGTTCTACAAAAGGCTGCTGCGCTGTGTGTAGTATCTGTAACTACAGCGGATAGGGAAACCTGCAGAAGGCTGTGTCAGAGCTGTAAGTGGCAATAGATGGACCCCTTTTCACCACTTTATATTTTCTCCATCCTCTGGGTAACCATGTCCTCCAGGATGAAATTGACACAGAAGTAGATACCCAGTGGGATCAGCTGAATGCTGAAATGAAAGGCGGTTGTGGCACTGTCAATGGTTCAAATAATATACTGCAATCATGCAAATTGATTAAATTATTATTTTTATGTTATGAAACAACAACAATAGTTTCATCTTTGAAAATTAAACAAGTGAGTTAATTGCATTAATAAAATAGTTAGAAGGTTTTGGGATTACATGATCGTGTTTAATCTATGAAACCTAACCTTGTTTATTAAATTCAACATACAGGTGTTTATTACATGCAACGTCATCCTGTTCAGTAAATGACACATTGATGTTTGCATCACATGACTTTTTTTTATGTTGGAACAACTAGATAGTTGCATGTATTACAATTAAACAAGTGTTTTATTGCATTAGCCTAATTAGTAAAGGGTTTCGGGATCGCATAATCGGGTTTAGTACATGCAACATAATTGTGTTTAGTTAATTAGACATAACTTTCTTTTATTACACAACTGTATTTTTTTTTTTTTCCTCTTTTTCACATGCATTAATCCTTATCCTATATATATTCACAGTATACCGGTAATTTATACTGAAAATATGCTGAATGACAATTGCATTAACCTTAATAATAAATAAATAAATAAAATTATTAAATTTAAAAAATAAATCTTTATATATATGTATATATATTTCTAGCAGGTCTGATATATCCTATTAAAGAAAAGTTCTGTCAATCTCATTAATCTGATGTTTTAATTGAGCACTGGTCAGGAATGAGTCCGTGCTGGAGCAGCAGATGTCTGGCGTGCTGCCCGGCTGTCACGGAGGTGATGTCCTCTATGAGGATAGGACAAATTGACCTGGCCCCGTGGGCTGCCTGAGGGGACAGTGCCGACCGTTCCTCTATCGTCTTCATTGACTGTCATCAGCAGAGAAAGCTTTGCCAGGAGATCTCACTTAACCAGCAGAGGAAGGGCAAACTCTCGGCTTGTCAACACCAAACTTCAGGAAACAGTGGTTGGCATAGAAATGATAGACGTAAACGTATTAGTGGGTCATTCATTCATTTTCTGAAACTGCTTATCCTCCCCAGAGATGCCATTGGCTACCAGCCCTGGAGTAGACACCAGTTCATCATCACGCTGAAACATAGAGGCCACCATTCACATTCACACTATTTAGAGTCACCAATTCACCTATAGCGGACATTTAATTGGTAATTTTGGTTAAAGCAAGCTATGAACTATTTAGCAAATACGTTTCTCGAAGCGCAGAGAGTTTTATTGTGGTGGTTAGATGTATTTGGGCGTGTGTCTTAAGGGAGTCGTGTAAGCAGCGGGCCCGCATTGACCTCCCCTCCATCTGTGTATTCTGTACTATGGTTCCCCAGAGGGCCTTACACACTCTCTTATGGAACATCAGAACCCTCCACCTGTAAACACTAGCATCAATGATGTCTCTACATCTCTCTGTCTTCTCTCTCTCTCTTTCTCTCTCTCTCCAATGGCTGACTGTTGTTTATGTGCCTGTAAAATTCAATTAGGCTGCAGGAGAGCAAGCCGGCCTGCATTACTGCCTGTCAGGGTGACATTTCATTTGCAATGAATCATGGGTCAGAGGAGGACCTGGCCAGTGAGCAACACAATGCTTCTCCTCCTATCACCATGCTTCTATTTTATTTTGTCCTCCTCTGTATTCTTTCACTTAAAACCTTCTCCTGATCATCCGTTGCATAAACCTTTCGTTCTCTTTATGTCCCGTTCAGGATCCTTGTGCAAAGAAAAGTCTTCGGGACTCCCTCTTGTTTATCGCCCGCTATCCATTGAAATAGTTGCGTATGCGCCCACACCTTTACAGTGCTTTGAAAAATTATTGGACCCCGCTCCTGAGTTTTTCAATTTGTGTATGTTTCTCCTACTAAACTGCTTCATTTAGTACATTTAAACCTTGTCCGATACTTAAATTATCAGTATCTGTTCCCTGACCTGAATATCTAGTTGTTCTACCTTTGGCGAACCAACTACAATACAAAACTTCTGATAAATGGAGATAAGGAATTATGGCCCCGCTGTTAAGTGCAGCCACATTGGAGGGATCGTGTGCGTGAACTGATCTTTCCAGGTCCTACTGCAGCTTGTCAATGGGTTTCAGGTTCAGACTTTGACTAGAGCCCTCTAGAACTTTAGTTTTAGTCCTTTTGATCCATTCAAACGTGGACTCTCAAGCTGGGATCATTGAACAAGTTGCGCTTGAGCTCCACTTCTGATGACCTAACGTTCTCCTTCAGAATTTTCTAGTAGAGAGCAGAATTCTTTTTTCCTTCTGTTAGGTCAAGTCAAGCGGGACTCTGAATTGTCTCCTTGCCAATGGAATAGCAAACAGGTTTTTTCGAGGTGCCCGGATTGAACCAACTAAGCATTGGCTGTATAGCACCAGGTCATTTTTGGCTTAAAAGGGGCAACAGTGGATCTGTGGAGTTCCAGAGCCCCAGACACAGCTTCCTAACCCTACAAATATCTGATCCCCATCTCTTATGGAGTTTATTTAAATTTTTGGCATAGCATACTCTACTGGTGACACGTACGAGCCAAGTAATGGCCTATTAAGGGAAAATCAGGTCTGGGTGGGTCTAGTCCAGATGCAACCAGTTATAAATGCAGTTTTAGTCTCCGAGGGAGCAAATTTCTTTTCACACTGGTTATTTGGGTGTCATTTAACCCTCCTGTTGTCCTCATTTTCTGTATACACCCTTTGTCCTCCGGGTCAAAATGACCCGTCTTCACTAAACCCCCAATATAAGCAGCTTAATTGAATTTAAACGACAAAATTTCATCTTGCTTGAAGAAAGAACTTGTCATTCACCACAAAATGTGTGAATACCTGAGTTTTCCCTCTTCGCTTGTATTTCTATAGCTTAAGAAAAGACCAGTTGCTCATCCACTGTTACATCAGGCCCTGGATTGTAGAGGTAGGGCAGTCGCTCCACCCACTTGTCCCAGACCAATCTTATGGCTGCAAGTTTGTCTGTCACACGTCTTGCTGGTCTTGACTCACGGTCATCAAATCGTAGCAGTCTTGAGTAGGTGTGAAAGAGTTTGAGTGGCATTGTGGCTCGGAAAATTGGCCTTCCACTCTCTGCATCCCATAGACTAGCTGCAGCCTCACCTCGGGACCTGTATACACCGGCTAAGATTAGCAGCCCTAAGTAGGCCTGCAGGTCAGTCTCGTCCATCTTTTTCCAGCTGTCTCCATATTTGCGAAAACCCTCCAGATGTGTCATCTCCAGGATTATTTTTTCTATTGCTGGTGTGATAAACAGGTAGAATGTAGAGACAATGTCATGGGCATGAGAAACAGCATACCTTGTGGGTCCTGGTGTCATCTTTATGACGTTGTGTTCTGCATGCCTGACGTGTTGGTCATATGCTGCTGAGGGCCATGTTATTTTGCCATTTTTTGAAAGGAAAGTCTCTCTTTCAGCTTCAGGGTTTTCTTCATCTTCTGAAGATGATTCATCATGCGTCATCTGGGTTGTATTCCTCCCCATCTTCTTCTTCTGATACATCCTCCACTTCCTCTTCTGAATCAGAGTTGTCTTGCTGGATATCTGAAAAAATCTGCTCTAGAGCCTCTGATTTGTCTTGTTTACTTCTGCTACTGATTGATCTGAGACACAACTAAAACATTGTAACATTCTGTGTTGTGTAAATAACTCTGTGACCTCGATTTCAACTCTTTTTGCCTCACGGGTCATTTTGACCCGAAGACCACCTTTGTACCTTTTTTTGTACAGCTTACATGGAAATGTGAATAAAAGCAACATTTCACTTTTTTTACTGTTGGTGCCAATCTAGGAAAAGTCATAAAATTTCAAGTTAAAAAAATATCGTTTAGGGAATTTTCTTTTGGTTTTTAACACAGTGGCGGGTCATTTTGACCCGAGGACAACAGGAGGGTTAACCTTTTTACTGCATTTATTTCATTAAACCCAGCAACAAAGGGTTCAGTAGTCAGTGTACTTCTAGTGCCGGTCCCAAGCTTGGATAAAACTGGACGGTTGCATCCGGGAGGGCCGTAAAGCCTATGCCACGGTAATATGAGGAACACGAAGCTGATCTCCAAACTAGATCCATTGGGAGCTTGGGTTAACAAATACTGGTTCTGGTACTTTAAGCCAGCAATGTACCAGTGGTGTCTATGGATGGAAACGGATGATAATAATAATAATAATAATACATTTCATTTATAATGCACTGTACATTTGGATCAAATCTTAAAGTGCTACAAAGTAATTCTCTTGATCCTCTTTGTCGACCCCAAAATTCAACAGCAGAAAGACAAAGAAGAAGTCTGTTCTTTTTTTCTCACTTTCAGTAAGACAAAGCATTAACTCATGTTCCTACCGTTTGCTTTGGGGTTTTTTTCTGTTCACGTCTGCCTGCATCATTTTATTGAACCCAGAACCTCGAAAAGAGCTCACAGGCACTTCCACTCCGACTATACCCCTATAAACACAAATATCTCCTCGAAATTTAAAATGCATCAGTCTGCCTGGTAAAATCTATTACAGGCCGAAGGGTTTAGACATTGTCGTTTACTCAGGGACATTTTAAGGAATTATATGTGAGAGTTGTTACAGCAGTAATTCAAGAGCTTGAAAGTGAGAAAAATTATGGATGTAAAGAGGTTCCTACTGAATCATTTGCCGACTGAATCCTTTTGGAGAGGATTAAAAGACATGAACTTAAAAACACGGAGGTAAATGAGAAACATGCACTTGTGCTAATTAAAGGAGAGCAAACAGAAGAAGGAAACGGATGGCGTTCAGGAAAACATGCAATAATGCGCAAAATTATTGCACAAATACTCTCTCTGATTACAAAGTAGCGGGGAATCCATATAAATCAAGGATGAATCTCATGCAACGCCAGCCACACTAAGGAGGTATTAGCGTCGCCCCTGGAAGCACCCTCATCAAACATAACTGTCCTCGTGTGGTTTTGAATTCAATCTACCAGAAACAGGCATACGACTCCTTTTGGGTTCTGGCCAGTAATACAGGGAAAGTCATTGTACAGTATTAATAATACATTTTAAGTGCTCTGATTTTCGCTCAGCTTTGTCCTGTTGTTTTTCCCTGAGTACAAAGTTTTGGTGTTTAGTTTTGGTGTTTAGTTTTGTTTGTGTGAGTCAGGAACGTTTTTGACATTTGTACTAGTTTTTTGTTTGTTTGCGTATTAGTATTTGTGTGAGGTTTTTCTGCAAACGGGCATTAAAGAATGTGCTTCACTTAAAAAGGTGCTTTCCCTGGTTTTTTATTTCTTTGCATGTCAGAGCCTCGCTATGCAGTGCATAAGGTGATGTAATAATGTGTTTACAGAGCTTGACACTGGAATAAAATGTTTATTTGTGCATGCCTGATAGTTGAGTTTGTGAGCAGAATTTTTTTTATTCTCAGGGATGAACTGAGGGCTTGCAGGGGGGATAGAATCAATGGCTGAAGAGAATGAACTTGGTCCGGCTTTAACCATTGTGTATGGCTCTTGGATGGGAGATGGAGGTGTCAGCGACACCGGAGCACAAGGGAAAACAACAGAAAAACACATCAATACTGGTCCCCCTGAAGAGAAATCTAAATTAAAGTTTGTCCATGAGCCGATGCATGTCCTACATGAGCGGTGAATCAGCCGGGGTTGATATACAGTAGAGGATGATTGATGTCCTGTGTGTGGATGAGCAGAGCTGCTGGATGGGACGACTCCCCCACACACCAACACAAAACCACTCACACACGTACACACAGAAGAGGGTTATATATCACACAAGTGGGATATATAACATGAACTAAGGTTGCATGTTATATGTAAATACTTTAAATACATGCTCCACCCAACTTTATAAAGATTTTTACAAGAAGTAGTTGCGTCTTATGTTTTATTGAAATGCTTTTCATAGTGAGTGAAATATGAACCTTTAGAGTAAAACATGATCTGTACAAGATACTGTCTCTTAAAGCTGATTCGGGTGCACCGAATTTGGAAGAAAACGTTTGGAGATATAGAACCTCCTAGTCTCAGAAATATACTAACAACCTTTCCCAAAATCTGTTCAAAATCTCCCTCGCACTAAGGTCCATGGAGGGATATAATTTGAAAAGGATCCACAAAAATAATTTGTGTTATTTTGTTAACATGAAGAATCTGCGGCGGTGGACGCAGTGGACGCAATGACAATTCCATGATATACTAAGAATCATAGGCGCATCTCTACTGTGATGGTCAGCGCTATAAGATAAAACCTACATCATTCAGTTTCCCACCATGTGATGCTCCTAACTGTATGCCTGTAGGGAGAGCTGACCTTCAGATGTCAGGCATGTTGTCAGGCAGACATACGGATGTGTTGGTGTCTGCAGGACTATATTTGTAATCACAAAAAAAGGTATAAAAAATAAACATCTCACTTAATCCTCCTGTTGAGATGCTCCACGCTGATGGCTTATATGATGCAGTTATCACTGTGACGCACACATGCAGGCAAATGGAAAGACAATTTTACAGAAGCAGTCTGAACGTCCACGGTGAGTCCGTCGCAGCTCCCGGTTTACAGGATGAGCCACATAGGGAAGGTGATCTTTATTTAAATCCAGATGTCTCAGCTCTCTCCTAATCTCCTTCCAGGGAAAGATGGGATTTGTCTGCTTTGCGTCACTCACTGATGTGATTTACACCGGGAGGGGGAGGGTTGGGGGGTTGAAAGTGAAATCATGTGAGATGGGTGGGATGCGGTGAAATGTTATCTACTTTTGAAAAGGCTGTGAACGTAAATACAATGATGGCAAATGAAAGATTAGGGGTATCTTAAATCCACTGGGTGACAATTTCTCATAGTTGTGTAGATGAGGCGCTGCCTACCGCTGGGGTTGCTGTAAATAAGGGCGTGAACTGTCCCTTTAAAGTGTTGTGGGGATCGCATCCGTTGGTGTAGTTTGCATCAAACAATCACTTCCCTCCTCAGTGACTGACTCAATATTTAATGCACAGAAGAAAATTCAGTCTGCTGTATAAAGACATTCACGAAAGAATATGATAATGGAATGCCATTTGGGAAAACATGATTTTTTATGTGATGTTTCAGCAGCTCTAAGGTCTTTTTTGCATAACTATAGATTTGTTAATAACAGAAACGTTCTTCCTTTGCACTATAAAGAAAAAAAGTTCCATCGTTTTGAAAAGTATCCTATATATTATAGCTTTACGTTAAGCATGGGCTGCCATGGCTACAAACTTCTCAACCGGTTTTGAAATATTTCACGTTGACTGAAGAAAACACTATGTTTGCAATTTCTAACATCAGTAAGCCCAAGAAAGAATGCAGAGGAAGAAACCCTGAAAACGTTCGGAACGACAATTATTATCGGACACTTTAAAATTAATCATCCTAGGAACATAGCGAGTTTCAAGAAGCTAACGTTGGCAGAGGGACTCAAGCTAACGAGAGCACAAAACCAGCTACAAGCCCACTCTATTTTTTACCATTGCTGTCAATAATGGTTTTAAAACTTTGACAAAAAAAAATTGGAATCAGCCGGTCGTACTTAATAAAAATAGGGGATCAGAATCGGCCAAGAAAATAGAAATTGGTGCTCTTCTACTACATAAAGGCAGAACTGTTATATGATGTATTTTATATATGTATGGCTAGTAGTGGATAGCATCAATTCAATCCATTTTCAAGGTTGACTGGCGGGTGGATATCCACTTAGCATCCAAAACAGTTTGGTAGTTGAAAAAATTCCCAATCAATCAAAATGAACCAATACTAGGAATAAAACTTTAGGGGAAAACCTTGGACGTAAAAGAAACAGGGAAAATTGCAGGAAGTGGTGGAGAACATCATAAAGAGAAGGGAAAAAAAACATGCAAGTAATCACATGTGATGTCAGAATAACATTCAGTTCACTTGTCAGTGTTTGGGATATGTTAGGCAGCAAATGAATGTTTTGCCCTGTAGTTGATGTGTTGAAGCAGGAAAAATGGGCAAGCATAAGGCATGGAGTAACTTTCTCAGGAGGAAAATGTGATGGCTGGACAACTGGGTAAAAGCATCTACTGAACTGCAGGTCTAGTAGGTTGTTTTCTGTCTGCAGCACTAAAAGGCAAATGGATGAGCGAAGATCTGCTATAGCATAAATAACCTGAAAGCTGTAACTAATAAAAAGGTGTCTGAACACACGGGGCATCACAGAGAAGCAAAACTGGAATCTACACAATATTAGGCAGATGGTTTTAATTTTATGGTTGACCGGTGCACGACAGAGTACGTCTGTACTAGGGAAGGAACAGAAAGGGTGAAAACAAAGAACATTGTAAATGGAAGAAAAACAGAACAAAGACATTTATTTTTTATTCTCTTTTAATGCTATAACCACAAAAATATACATTTACTGGTTTGACAGGAACATAAGACTGAAAAGTTCAGCTGACGAGCTCATTTTTAAAAATCTGTGTCAAACTTCAATAGTATTTACTTTCTGAGGATTCACAATGTAGGGACTGGATCAGACTCTCATTTGCACCTCGGGGTGTCTTCCTGCTGGTGTGTATTAAATATCGACTGTCACTCCTTGTGACACATTAAGTGCTTTTCTTCATTCTACATTTCCTGAGCTATCTGCATAATCAAACAGCGTTACCTACTCCCCCCGCCCTACCTCCACCCCTCCCTCGCTCCCCCTCGCCCCAACTTTCTCTCGGTCCTCACGACTTTTCTCCATCCTTCAGCAGCTTTTTGACAAAGTCGAAAGGTTTTTCACCCGCACTCTGAGGTTTGTGGATCGATCCATACACAGACATCCCACGAGGCTCTCGACCGCTGGGCCAGACCATTGAACTCTGCATGGGGGGATTATGCCTGTTCCTTACTGTCTTCCCCTTGACTCGTCCTCCTGCCTCTCACTGACAATCTGAATCCACCTGATTCCCTGTGTCTTGGTTGTACACCCGCTCCGTCTCTCCGATCGATTCCCCTTGCCTCCTCTTCACTTTTCTCCCCGCTTGTCTCGTCTTCCCCCATGCCCCCTCGTCCTTGAGCTGTGTGTTTATCCGAAACTTGTATCTCACACTGAGAAGATGCCAATTACATCATGGGCACTCCGCTGACTGCCTCATGTTAATAACATATTTACGTTTGATCAGTTTCCTCGTTATAAAGTACCACATCAAAACGTGCAAGCACAAAAGTACGGAAAGATGAGTGTGTGAGTGTGTCTGCAGATGTGTTCGTGTTTGACACCGCGACCCAGTGAACAGCCCTTCCCCCCCTACCCCCAGATGGGGTGAGTCGATACACAGTGTGAGAAATGCAATAACCCCCGGTGACAAACCTCTTATCTCCTCCTCCCCTCTTTATCTATCTATCTGTCTTTCCGTTTCTCTCGCTACCTGTCTACACTTTCTCTCTCCATCTTATTCTCTCCCCCCTACTCACTTCCACACATGTGTGTCTTTGACCCCTGAAGATGTCTTCTAAACACCCCTGGTAAGAGGGACGAATCAAAACATAGAAAAGAAAAAATCGATAAAAGGGAGACACACAGGAGGTTGACATGGTCGAGCTCCCGGGGGCAGAGTGTGTGTGTGAGGGAGATACCGTGAGCATGGGGAGCTCGTCAAACACCGTTAGAGTCCAAGCTGATGTGTGCTGTCACCTCCTGATCACACGCGTTGACGTGTCGGATTGTGACAAATGCGGATCAAACTGAGATGACAGGACGTGCATACAGTCTGCATGACCACTCGCGTAGGTCTTACATCACCCTCTATGTGTCTTTACACACACTGTATACCTTCCTCTTCTCTTTGTGTGCATGATGCCGTGTTGTTGGATTTTGCTTCCCTCTAACCCAGCAGAACTCTCAATCCCTGCTGCCCTGCTCCCTGCAGACACATTTGTCACTTTGTCATTTGTCATTCTGAAGTCCCCACGGCTGGCTGGCTTCAGCGTGAGTGTGTGTGTGTTTGTGTGTGTGTGTGTGTGTGCGCCTGCATGTGTGTTCTGCTGGACATGACACAGCTGCACAGTCTTCATTTTGGCCTCATTACTTCACACTTCTCCTCCCCAACTCTGCTTAATCGCCCTTTTCCCAGCATCCTCTCCACACGCTTCTCCGGCTCTCTGGACCAGTGTCCTCTTCCCTACCTATGGAGAGGTTTCCGTCTCTGTGGCACATCGAGTCTTCTTCTCCACAGCGCTTGCAGAACTCATGATCAATCAGAGGATGTACAATGGGTGCCTAAAGAGACCCTTCGGGGTAAAATGCAAAGATCTCTCAAAAAGCGAAAAGATTTCTTACATCCAAGACCGGATGGGATAAAGGGAAACATGGTGAATCCATCTTTTTAGGGTCACCTGTCAGTCAGTTCAAAAGATTTAACTAAGGAATAAGGAAGCACAACCACACACTCTCTGAAATAAAATGTAGCATTTTCTTATATTGATTATATTGACCTTAACTTAATTATATGGGAAACATTAGAAAGGAAATTATTACTTAATGTTTTTACCATATTTCAATCATACGGTTGTGGTAAAATCGATGAATAAAGTTATGTTTCATTGACTAAACACGATTTAGGTTTGTATGCCCTGAACACAACTATGTAATCTCAACACCTTTTATGTTTAAGTTTGATTAAATTCCCCTTGTTTTAACTCTCAAACATACAAGTATCTAGATGTTTCAACAGATGAAGTGTCATGTGATGCATGAAACATCCATGTTTAATTAACGGGATACAATTAAGTTGCATGTTCTAAACACACGTCATGTTGATTTTTTTTGACATTGTCATGTTGCCTTTACTAAATACAATAATGGTTATTCCAAAATATTTGAATATGTCATTAATGCTATGAAGCTCTTTCAATTGTTAACGATAATGTCAGTGTAGTCACTTGAAGACAAAAATGTCACATAATACAACACGGGCGGGCGCTATAATGACTAATAGTTACATACAAGTCAACCTGCAAGACTTATTAATTGCCCTTAGAGAAGATCACCTATGTCCTGAAAAACAGATATGATGCGTTTTTAAAGCTCAGACAGCCTTTTATATCGATTATATGTATAAACTTCATCTTTATAAACTGTGGACTCGCTGTAACCTTCAAACTGGCTCAATTGTAAGCTAAAACTAACGTCCAGGTACGACACACAGATATCTTACCGACACATTGTGGGCTTTTTTAGTGTTTTATTTCATTTTATATTGAATTTATTCTTAAGTGGGAATATGTTGTACTGTTGGTGCAAAACTGAAAACTCTAAATAAAGTATTCCAAAAGCAAACGAAAGAAAAGAATAACTCACGCAGAGAAACAAATATAAAATGAAATCCTGACAGTGGAATAAAATATTATGATTGCCAAAAAAGGTGAAGTGCTTCAGCAGCACTTTAGGTGATCATGGTATTTAGACTTTTGGAACATTTGTTCTGTTTTCTGTTGGGATTTTAAAGTCTTAAAAAATCCTCCAGATTTATCAGTGCTCCATAAACCTTGGCATGAATGAAATAAAACATTATGAGCTAGATGCATTAATGAAGTGACATGTGATTCATCTAGCAAACATAAACACACCAGGTAAATGTAAAAAGAGTAAACTACATCAGTTAGCCCAAAAATGAGATGGTTACATTATAATGTTTGCTTAGCACCACATCGGACTGAAGCAGCTTGTTGCTGACAAAGACTCGCTTGAATAGACTGAATTCATGAAACATCATATGTCAGAATCAACAATCAACAAAATAACAAACAAGATAAGACAGGAAGTACATTTGAATGAATTCACATTCAAATCCCTCCTTTGCTTCCACCTCTCCTTCTGCATCTTGCTCAGTCTGTCTCTTTGGACTTTGGACATCACTAATTCATTCCACCCTTTACCTCCTTTGCCCTCGCCAGAGTAGCTGCCATGTTTAATTCATCACTCTGTGTTTGCGTCTCAGCTTATGGAGCATATAGTGCATTAACATTATGATGAGATAGATGTTTGTGTCTTTTTGTGAGTGCGTTGCTTCAGGCGATCAGGAGTGGAAGAGGGAACCGGTGGAATGTCAATAGAATGGAAGAGGCCCTGGCAACCCTAAGGAATCTAGTCCCCACCGGATACACACTCACACTCACGCAAACATCTTACATCCACCCAGATCACCTCCTATAGCATGAAACTACCCCGAGGCGCTGCGTTGAAGCAAATTTAAAGATGTTCACACAAAATGGCATGTGCCCAGTGAGCTCGAACCAAATTAGCATTCGCGCATGGACGGGGAATCGCCCGGCCTCCCCCTAATTACCCAGCTCCTACACCAACGTTCATCCATACCGACACACATCTCCGTTTTACACATGCAGGTCCCAAGCCAGTCTTTGTGAATCCTCGGCCTTGTCAAGCTGTCTTTATGTCAGCTGCAGCCTCTTCAGAGCGGCGCGTGGTGCCTGTCACAGTCCCTTCACCTCAACGTTGGTGAAATCTTCCCTAGAAAAACACCATCATTAGCTCCTGCCGAAGGGAGCTCTCTATGGGGGGGTGGAGGACAAAGCAGGTTTGTACATTTGTCGGACGCTGCACGAGCCGGTGTTCCCACTCAATTTAAGGAGTGAAAACAGCCGTCAGAGCTTATCAGTGGGCTGGACTCGTGGCCGGAGGGCCCTATTCTACGCTCGTAACTCTCGCTGATCTCCCCTCAATTGATTAAAGAAGTGCCATTATCATCACTTCTCCTCTGCATCTCCACGCCCAACGACGAGACCCTAGAGGAAATTCCATTTTTCTTTTGCAATTTATTTCACACCCGTGACTGGACCATTCATTTTATCTGTAACCGAGAAACAGTTACGCCATCGAGCTGTCATTACGACAGCGGTGCCGTTAGCGCCGGACTCCCTGCAAGAATAAGCTTTGGCTGTGCGTGAACACAGACTTCGTAGACCGTGGTAAGTGTGTCAGGCTTGTCTTTGCGTCTCTCCGAGATAAGCGTCGCCCTGATAAAGCGTGAAGATGTGGCCCAAGTCAAGGACACACTCATCCGTCTCTCTCCGTCTTCTTCCAGCTGTATGGATTTCTCTGGCTTCCTCTTGTGCTCTTGGTTCATCCTTCATCTTCCTCTCCCCACACCCATCTGTCAGCGTAGGATCCCCTTCCTCCTCTCTCCGTTGGTATTAGTTCTGCCTCTCCCTCTTCTCTGCTTGCCTAATGCTCTTGATAGTTCACTCACACTTTACTAATACTTGTTATCTTCTTTTATTTCACTCTTAGTCTGTGATTAGACACACCACTTTCCATTTAATTGTGTGTACTTTTAGGCTGAAGCATTTCTTTGTGATTAGGAAAGAACCCTTATTTCCAATTAAAATGACACTCTGTTACGTTGATAGAATAATTGAATAAATTGCCATGTTGAATTAATCTTGCTATTGCAACTAAAAGTTGAATTCATAAGCAATAAAATCCACTTTTGTATTTCTTATTACATTCAGTAAGTCGTTAGGCTTGTGGAATACAAGGGGAAAAAAGTTTGAGTTCACTGCTATAGTTTTATTATGTTTTATGGTGCTACATGCAAGCATAAATGGCAAGGTGGTGCCTTGGGCGGTGCATTGCTTTACTCGAGAATAGGTTGCTGGTTCAAATATGCCTCCGGTCTGGGGGCCGTTACATTCGTAACTTGCAAGTTTTCCTCATGTTTTCATTGATTCTCTCCCATAGTCCAAAAACATGTATTATAGCTAAATTGGTGACTGTGAATGTGAGCTTGAATGTTTGTTCGTCTGCATGTATTGGTCCTGTTATGAACTTAACTTGTCCAGGGTGTGGCCCGACTCTCGCCTAATGTCAGCTGGGATCGGCTGCAACCCTTATCAGGTTAAGCAGCTACGGAAAGTAGCTGCTGAACTAAAATCTATTTGGTACTCGGCAGCCACTTCTAAGATTTCATGTAGGACAAAAGAGTGGACAATAGATCTAATATGTGCAACAGATGCCTTAAGACAGATAGCATCATCTTTATGATCACATCTCACAAATGATTGCGCGTAATTGCGGAAATATACATTGTACCACTTAGAAGACAAAAATCAGCCAGATAAGATCTTTTTCAGTAACAAATACATCCAACCTTTCATTCGGCATGTTCACAGTACAGACATGTCAAGAGAACTCGCACAGTGTAAAACAAGTTTTAAAAAAAACATTCATGTTTATGGTAACTATGAAGTCATAGTTGCCCATCTCTAGCTTTTATATCATGTCATTCCTTCAACCTTTGAATCAACTGGAACAAGAAGCTCGACTTTATTACCCATCATCAGTAGCTGATCCGACTTGAATGGCAGCAAAAAAGTACAAAAAATGGTGTTTAAAAACATCCCAGTCCATGTTTCTGGGGTGTCTAATGGAGATCCTTGAGATGTCTATACACTTTTGGCTATGCGTAAAAGGACATATGCATAATTTCAGTAGTTGTACATGTGTGTTCACCTTTGTAAAACTCACATCAACAATTCTGGATCAAACGCTGTCGGCGGTGTAGAACGGGTTGAGATGTTTAATGATACTCTATTGATCCTCACAGTGGGAAAGTCACCTTCTGTATGCAGCCACAGGGAGGTCAAAGGTCAGGGTCAGCCACACACCAGCAGAAGGGCATTTCATAAGTGAGGTGCAGCCCAATCGCATTTACTTTGTCTTTTTGGAAACTATTGACAGGTTGATTGATCGTTGCATATTTTTCCCCATGGGTGCTGCCGGTGAGACTGAAGCAGAATATCTCCCCCAGAGTGAGACCAGCTCCCAACACAGCCTTATTTATCGTATGCCCTTCTCCCTCTTTCTTCATCTAACAAGCACACTTTTGTAAAAAGGCTGCACTCGACATGAACCCTTTACCATGTGTTAGTTATGAGAGAAAAACTGCGGCGGGCAGATCAGAGAACAAAACATGTAACATTCAGAGATGAATGAGATGAATTTCAAGCAGCTGACACGGTGATATATCCACCCAACATGATCTGACACCAGGTCCGGTTGCTCCCTGTCGCCTGGACCGAGGGAAGATGAAGGCTTGTTTTGCATTTCAGCACCAAATATTACCATAATACAAGATTTTCTGGTTGTTAGTGATGGACAGCACAACCTCAGCGAGAAACGTTCTCAGCAACCAATGTTCATGCGCATTCACAAACAGTAACTCAAGTTTAGTCGAACGCCTGTTGCAAATCAACAAACAATCACGCGCACTCCTCATTTTTTCCTTTTAACGTGAAAAAGAAACCCACTTGGAATTAGGGAGAGATTCAGAGGCTGTGAATCAACACCCACAGACCGAGATAAGAGAGGAACGGATGGAGATGATGGGAGATGTGTGACGCCCACAGCTGTCAAATCACTTGCCCTCCTATCTTTACCATCCCTCCTTTCTCTTTCACCTCCTTTCCCTTCAATCTGCCTCTTCTGTTGCGCCCGAGGCTCTTCCTCTGAATCAGATCTGACTTGTCACGAGGGTAAAGTAATCCCACCATTACAAGTGACCTCCTCAGAGTGTGTGTGTGTGTGTGTGCGTGTGTGTGTGTAAGTGCATGTGAGTTGAAGTCAATGTCTCTGGGGCTATGGCCTAGATTGAAATATTCATGAAGCATGTTTATCCCCCCTATTTTAACTCCAGGTCTCTCACATTTTCAACATGTCTGCTTGTTGTTAACCGCCAGTCAGTCTTCACTGTGTCAGCATGTTTCCTGAAGACAATTTATGCTATGCACTACATCTATATTGAACAGTATAGACTTGCATTGTGTGTGTGTGTGTGCTTGGAAAGCCATCTTTCTAAGGCTCTCAGTGCGTGAGTATGACTGGGAGATGTTTATGACAGCAGGATGGTTTTGCCGTCTGGAACTCTGCTTCCACTCACAGAGTGACATAGATGTCATGCAGACATGTGTAGCGCAAGCACTGACAGGCAGGGATGACCGTAATTGACCCGAAAGTTCATTCACATTTTCATCATATTTGCTGTCATTTTTGCACATGGCAGCTTCTCGTATGTCGTAATATGTAATATCAATTTATTTTTCCGTACTTGCTGAAATTATCTTAAAAATTGGGGTGGAGTAATTTGTTCTCTTTTGCTTTTACAAGAAAAAAAGACGGCAAACATCTGCATTTAATATTACCAAGCCTGAAATTCTCATTATGTTCATTTAAATTTTTGTTTCTTGCATGTTAGAGGGAAAAAAAATTAGAATTTGTTTTATTTTTTAATAAAAAATGAAGATGCCTAAATTGCTCCAAAAAAACAAAAGATTCACCAGTTTATGACTCCTTTTTCTTTTTTCTTCTTCTTTTTTTCAAAGAAGATATTGATTAATATGTGAGACCTGCTCTGGAAACCATACTATCCACCAGAATGAGCAAAAGTCCACCTTGTAACCATGGATTCAGAAATAACTAAGAATGAAAAAAAGAGAAAGCCTAAACAGCAATGGCACCACTTCAATCCTTGGTTGCTGTGTTCATACCCTTAATTAATAATAATAAACCGATTTGAAGTTACCCTTCAGAAACAAAGTTTGACCTTGTTCTTGGTGTGGCATAATAATTAAGTAAATTGGGTGCTGCCGGTAATTAAAAGTGATTTTAAATGAGATTTCAAAGACGTCGCAGAGGGAATCTGAATGTAAAAGTTGCCTTTAAGCAGCAATAGTGATAAATGTGGGAGCTAACCCAACAGTTTCTTTAAAATTCAAAAGCGAATTTGCTCAATGCATAAATCATTTTTGGCTTATCCCTGGAGGAATCCCAATAATCCAGTCGAGACGCTATTTTATTGGCTACTTGTTTAATAGATTAATCAAAAGAGATCTCTCATCTCATTGATAGATGTCTGAGTTAAGCCAATAAATAACGTGTGTGTGTGCGTGTGCGTGTGTGTGTGTGTGTGTGTGTGTGTGTGTGTGTGTGTGTGTGTGTGTGTGTGTGTGTGTGTGTGTGTGTGTGTGTGTGCGTGTGTCTCTCATTATATGTGTGTTTACATTTGAACATGTGTGGCTGACGTCTGCTTCTATTGATCTGCGGCGACCTGAGATCAAACACAATTAGGTGTGAATTCTCCAGATTGCATATCGACATGTCTCCGTCTGCTGCTGCCGCTCGTGTGTGTGTGTGTGTGTGTGTGTGTGTGTGTGTGTTGTGGCTGAAACGATAGGCATGCGCCCACATCACACACACCTTAGAGGTGTTATTAATTAAGCTTTGGTTCTATACAGTAATGAGAGCTTATATAGTTGACGCTGCTGCTTGGTTTTGTGATTTGCTGGTTCGTAACTGAGCGTGGAAATAAAATTAGAAGAAAAAAAAAGAGTCTCAAGCAGACAAAAGGCGTTCAAATACATGTTCTGTCTCCTTGAGCCGTTTTGTCTCCAGACCCCGCCTGACTTCACTCTGCGAATGCTCTTGCATCAGCATTGATCAGAGTAGTCTGCCCCTCAATCAATTATTGATTCACTGTTGTCAATGCGTGTGTGTGTTTTTGTGTGTGTGTTTGTGTGTGTGTTTCCACAGCAGGCTGATTTCACTAGAATATTTTCATTAGTGCTAAGCTTTCCTTGCCAACTGTTGTCTTGGCAACCTGTGTTTACCCCGTCATTACAAGATCAATCTAATTGGCGAGCTCTGCCGCACCCGCCACCAGCAGCTAATCACATTCACTCAATAAGGAGCCAGTTGAAATAGGGGGACGCGTGGGCGGTGTGTTGTATCGTGTGTCTGTTGTCTCACTGAATTCCCCTGATTGTGTGTTTATGTAAACGTGTGGGTGTGTGTGTGTGTGCGTGTCGTTGAGTGACTGAAATATGATGAATTTCCTGTTTTGTTTAATTGTGAAATATGTTATTAGTGCTTATTAGTTTACTGCATGTGTGTATGTGCAAGGAGTGATATACCTACCATCCACAACATAATAACCCATTGCCGAATATTGTCTAGATCCCCCTTTTGCCCCCAAAACATCTACAACCCATCGAGTTGTGTATTCCTCTAGAAATCCTGGAAGTTGTAAGACTGGAACTCCATGGATTGGACAGATAATCATTTGGATTAAGATCCATTTTTGAATGCTGTTTCCATGAAGAGGTGAACTTTGCCTCCATTAATGCTCAGGTGTTACGTGTCAAAGTAGCATCCAGATGAACGGGATGACCATAGGTTTCCCTGGAGAGCATTTCCTGAAACATAATACTGCCTCTGCCGGCTTGTCTTCCTGCCATAGTGCATCTTGGTACCATCTCCTCCCCGTGCAAAAGATGCACACACAACCGTTCATGCATATGATGTCCAAGAAAATGACACTTTAAGCCTGACATGCTAGTTTCATACAGCACCCACACCCAACAAGACCTACAGATTTGGAGATAGGTTCTGACCTTTGGTGCTGGTCAAATATGGCCTGAGCCCTGCTCTTGCCCATCATGCTTCCAACTCATCATCTTCCCAACACCCCAAACCAACCCACTGACAGGTTCCAGTGTAACATGATGATCAATGTAATTCTGAGATGTCGATGTACTTTCTAGATCGGTCATGTCACGGTAATCCTTAAAGGTTGAATTGAAGCAACCAGACTTTTTTGTTTAGAGTTGAAGACGTTTCAACTTTCATCCAAGATGCTTCCTCGGTTCTAACTGACTGAAGGTGAGTCCGGTATTCAACCTAAAGTGATGTTTTTTGATACATAGGGACCTGTTAGATCCCATGGAGTGTTATGCTGAGCTCCCCTGCCAGTGTTTATAATGTTATGGTGAACTGGGTATGGAGGCTCTGTGCCAACTGTGGACCCACACAGAGCAATTCAGCCAGAGGTAGTACACTGCATGTATAACGTCCAATCAGGGCGAGGCATGACTCCTCTTTGTTTGAACACTACCCTGCAGGCTCTGTGGCCATTTAGCTCGCTAACTATGAGAGCGGGACCCATTTAGAGTCATCACATCCCATTGTAGTCCAATTATGCAGCCTCTCAGTGGTAGATGTAATAGTAACACAACAAGTGTCTTAAAGAAATACTAATGAGGCCGCTACACAGACACACACACGCAAACAAATTCCCCAATGCAAAGACACTGAGCAGAGAGAAATATTCTGGTACACAAAGCAGCATAGCTTAGCTAATAACTCATTACATAGCAACAGAGGTTGTGGAATTCATTCATCCAACGAATAAACAATGATTCATCAACTAGCAATATTAAGTGTTAAAGTCTGTTTAGTCATTTATAATTAAAGATATATGATTTTTTTTTTTTTTTTGTACGGTAAGTGGTTCTCTCCATGGGAGTTTTTGAGGAGTTGAACCCTAATCAAAATGTGCCGCCTGTAATCAGCTCACATCAGTGCCATTGTCAAAAGCAATTTGCCGTTACATGTTCCGCTCGCAACGCAGCTCATGCTAATAGTTTGTGTTTGTCGCCAGTTCCACTTTACAGCCACGATTGTGATGAATTATTGTGAAGCTGGAAGAAAACATTTCTTCCGCTTAACTTTCTTTCATCAGTGTCCCTGCCTGTAGCTGCTCTGAGCCAATTCAAAAACCCTGCCGACTGGGAACAGGGCAGATGCCTACCGTTGGGCCTGTGGTCCACGACAGATTCTGATTTTATTAAACATTTTTAGAGAGATTCGGTTGCAGATTCTGCATCACTTTTTCACTTCCTTCAGCGCCTTTCACAAAGCCAGGGTGGGACAGGGACACTTTCCCTCCGGATTTTCGTATAAATGCCATGAAGGTGTAATGAGCTGAGAAGGTTATTCCACCCCTATGACAGACAGGTAGTAACAGAGGGGAATCTGTGTAAATGTAAGGGACATTGGGGTCTGACCTTTTTATGATACATAATGCATGCGGCTCACGACCGGATGACTTAGAATTCAGCAGGGTCCGGGATCTCTTTTCTCTCTGAGCAGAGGAGGAGATCAGCCACCATGTAAGAGGAAAGGTGAGCATCTATTATTTGCCATGTTAATCCACTGTCTACATCACACTAGATGGCAATGCTGCTGGTGTCAAACCTTCGTTCCATTTCAGTCCCTTATCTTGCGCTTATCTGAGGGCAGGTCACAGCGGCAGCTTTCAGTGAAGGGTATTCCAGTTATTCCAGTTTGGGCATCCTGAGGTGTTCCCAGTCCAGATGAGATATGTAGTACCTCCAGCCAGAGGGATGCAAAGGAGTAGCATCCCCACTCCAAGCTCCCTCTGAATGTCTGAGCTCAGAACATTCTGTTGGTTAGGTTCAAGGGACGTTGGCGTTGTAATTTGCTCTTTCAATCACACTTCAAACCAGATTTGTGTTGAATCAAACTGATACTGTCAAGGTTTGCAGGGATTTTGAAATCAGGCTGGTTCGGCATGCACCAATTCCTGATGTACAGAATTGACGGTCAGATGTTCCACCATGTTCCAACAGATGGATGCAAATTTCACACGGGGATGGTAGTTTTTCTGTGAAAATATCAGTATATTTCTCTTAAAATTGGACCAGAGTCAGACAGAAGTTGTCATTCAGGCAAAAATAATTAGAAAGACACCAAAACAGGGCCGAAGGACACTAAAGAGTCAGCGATACTTTGGATCCATCCCTCCATTTTCTTCCGTTTATCCGAGACCGAGTCACGGTGGCAGTGGGCTAAGTAGGGGTTTTAAGATATCTCCACAGCAACACTCTCCAGCTCATCCTAGGGAATCCCAAGGCGTTCCCAGTGCGGTTGTGAAAGGCAGTCCCTTCTGAGCGTGTTCTGGGTCTACCTTCAGGGTGTCTTCCCAGTTGGATATGCCTGAAAAATCTCCAAATTGCGGTGTCCTGGAAGCATCCTAGTTAGATGCCTGAATCACCTTAACTAGCTACTTTTGAACTTTTGAAGGAGCAGCTCCTCTACGTCTGAGCTCCATACCCTATTTCTAGACTTCATGACGAAAAGTGATTTTGTTGTACGTTAACTTTAACGTTAATTTGTAATTTGTTGAATAACCATTTTTAATTAACATCATATCATAATTTGATAAGAATGGAGTATCATACGCTGTTGTTGAAAATGTAAAATGTAATATTGTCACTTGTAAATGAGGATTGTGGACCTGTCATATGGATATACTTACTCTGCACGTATGTGTGGCTGCACATTTTGCTGTAATCTCTGCATGTGTCCGTTTCTCAGTGTTGTGAAAGCGCTGACATATGCGGTTCTTGAAGATCTGTGTGTGTTGCTCAGCTACGATGAGCAGAAGTGAACATGGCTGTGTTTGTGATGTCGGGACTGTTTCCTGTCTTGTTGGTGGCACTTCCTCTCTAATAAACTGCCACAGTGTCTGATCTGTGAGCGGGGACTGTCAGGAACTGTCCAGATGAGTGAGACGCAAGTGTGTGTATATATATGTGTGTGTGTGTGTGTGTGCGTGTATTCATTATATTATATTATATTCTGTTGAACTGAGGGCAAGGATGGATAAGGACGACATAGAATTCAAAAACACTTTTATGTTCATTGTAATTTTAAATGTTAAAATGAAGGCTCTATCAGTCTCTCTGTTGAGGTTAAGCGTTAGTAATAAACCAGTAATAAACATTAATTTGAAACATAGTGCTTGTTCATGCGCCAGCTCAGCAGCACCATCGTTCTAATCCCAACGGCCTATTGATTTTTTTTAAAGCAATCTTAACAGAAATAGTGACTGCTAATAAGATCATTTGTCAAGCTAAGGTTGAAATGTGGTGCTGTTATGTTACCAACAGCTCAATTTCAAGTCTTGTATTTGCAGGCAACTCGCACTTATCAGAACCCACATAGACCATCGACTCAATTACACTCACACTCTTTGAGAGCGATGTATTATTCATTATCTAAGTTCTGGTCCAGGTTTTCAACAATCCAAACTCACACAAACTATACAAACTGTCTCCTTACATTTCCTTTAATCATTATTTTTTGATTTGTAGATCAATTAGAAGTAGATATACAGTCTTTATTTTTAATTTTTTCTTCAACCGTGTACTTGCAGTTCAGAATATTAATAATAAGATTCAATTTTATTAACAGATTTATTCAGCCGAGGAGAAAAATCTCAGTAATTGGCACATGCTGTGTTTCACAAGAAGTGGCGTGGGTGTCTAAACATCTGAAAAGCTGAAAAAGCAAGTTCATAAATGTGTGCAAGTGGGGGTATTTTCTGTGATGAATGAATTCGGTGTGAATTATGTTCAAGCAAATTCCTAAAACAGTTTTACAAATATTGATTTTTTTTTTTTTTAAGGTTTTTACAATTTTTATGAGGAATTTTCATTTTTCTTATGTAGCTGTAATTATAGGGAGTATTTTACTTACCAATCACCTTTTTTTTTGAAGAAAAAGGTTGAAAAAAAAAATACGCACCTGGAGAAGAAGGCAGGAAAACATTGATGGAAAAAGAAGGTTAGGAGACATACGTCAGCATTCGGTGACTCCTCAACTTTCCTGCGGGCTAATATAAGTTTCTCCCTCACATAACTGCTGTAGGTTTCAATTTGACCTTCATCCGCCAACATCCCACCTCAAGGCTGCATGAATTACAGTGCATTTTCTCACTTTTGTGTGAGCATGTTTGCCAAAAAGGGATTTTTCTCATGGTTACAAAACAGATTTTATGCTTTGCTAGGGACAAAAAACCGACCTTTGAGTTGTCATTGTCGTTGCAGGAGGTATGGATGTCTTTGTGTCTCTGCTTCCACTTCTCTGTGTGACTTAGATGGGAAAACAAATCAAGGGGTTGAGACGTATAGAAGGAAAACATTTAATGCCACAAGCCCTGCAAGCTAATCGATACAACTGCGTATCCTCACATCACCTCCCCTAGCCAACCTCTTATCTGTCCTTCTTCTACCTCCTCCTCTCTCTCCTATATTCCTCTCTAGCCACCCTCACACTGTCCCCAACACTTCATCTCTACAAATAGCACAGCTCTCTTGGGGATCTGGTCCAGACAGCCTTGATTCCCTCAGGACATGTGGTCTTGTCACATCAAACTCCAACAACTTGTTTATGTGTCTCCCTCAGCATTCCTGTTTAAGTTGTTTACAACATTCGCCCTCTAGCTTGAGCACAACTTCCCCGGCTACGACTGTTTCTTTTGCTTGCTGTGGATATCCGAGTGGGCTGGTGAGCTGCAGAGTTTCTATACAATACATTGCCCTTGAGGCTCCAGATGGTTTCTCCCTAAATGATTCTAGGGAAAGTTCCTCTAATGCATAATCAAGAGATAAAAAACAAAGCTTTGCTCTTCGACGCTGAAAGTTGAGACCCTGATGTCCCTCTGTTGGAGAGGCAGAACAGAAGCAGATAAACAGATTACATATTCTATTGTACAATCGGGAGATACATTCCTTTGGTGCTCAGACTCTGCAGGGAGATTGTGATCAAAGGTCAGCAGCAGCCATTGACACACCTCCTTGGAGTCTGGATACTGGTGGCGGTGGCTGATGACTCTGCTGAGACTGACGAATGATGGATGGATCAAGGATCATAATCTTTGATAGCTGTTGAGTGTGCAGGGGATAGTCTTCCTTACTGAACTTTCACTAAAATTTAAACACGTCACAACCTGCTACTCACTGATCCGCCGTAGCAAAATTTAGATTTTTCGAGGATATCTTTGGTTTAAAAAAGCCTGTTTAAGGGCTCAGTTAAATTACTGATTTCATAGAAACATTGGACCTCAGATCACAGTCACCGAATAGTAAAAATGTAAAATTAAAATAATCAAAGTGTTACAATTTTTTTTATTTTTTTTAACTGTTAAAACATCTTTTAGGGTTAAGTAAGTAAGTATTATTGCTCCTACATCCCCAACACTGCTATTTACTACTGATTCCATTTGCAACAATGGTTATATTTGGCTAGACCTGACCTGGAAATAACAATTAATAACTTATTTTTAATTGAATGCACTACTGGGAGACTGCTGTTTCGTTATACGCCTGTTCATACGATGACAAGAAAGTTTCTATATTTTCTGACATACTCAGGTGTATATTAGGGCAAAAAATTAAGGAAACAGTAATAATGGTCTGGGCAGTGTATGGTTCAAAGTGTTGATGTCAGCTAGTTCTACACACTTATCTGATGCTATAGACGGGTAATGTCTTCAAGTTTAGACTTAAGGCCCTTTAAATGTCCTCCGCTCTGGGCTTGTATTCATTTTATTGCAGTTTGAGCCATAATGCCACAAATGTATTATTATTATTATTAAATGATTCCCTCATGGCTCGCCATCTATACACAACAGGTTCCCCAACATTTCGCAATCTATGTAAATTGCATTTTTTCGGTTTCATCAAAGTATATATTTTCAAGAAATAAATCGGGCCAGTCATATGCCTATTTCATCTCAGCTCTACGGACGAGACGGAATGCAAGCCGGCACAAAGGGAAACGACATTTAGCAAATAGCTCTGAATTTGAGAGTTGCTTTAAGTTTATCTGGAGAACGTTGGTAGAATATTAAGTGGTAAAGCAAAATGCAGTTGTTTCTGCTTATTGGCTTTCTTTATGATTGTGGGTGTGGATGTTCTCATTCTCTATACTTGGATCGCAGCCGGCCCTCCAAGTCTTGAGTTATCCCACTCACTCCCTGCTTTCTCCTCGGGGCAGCGAGATAGTGAGAGGAAATAATAGAGGGAGCTGGTGGGAGGGAGGAGAGTGAGCGGGCGGCAAGAAAGATATGAGAATGAGAGGGGAGCTATGTGGACAGAGGTGAGGGAGCAAGATGGATGGATGAATGAGGTGGGCGGATGAGGTCGTTGGACAGAGCGATACAGATCAGCAGCAGACGAGAGGGGGAGATGATGAGGAGGACAGGCTCAGATCCAGAAGGGAGGTACTTTGGCAAGCAACCCTCAGCTGGCCTACAACAGAAACTTCCAGCATGAACTGTCCAGCCCTGCCAGGAAACAATCGTAGTTTCATCTTTTCTAATAAAATCCCTCTCACCCACTGCCTCTGCAGCATTTTTGTTTCTCTCCTCCCTCCTGACTTCTCAAGTAGTTTCAAATAGTTCTCCTTTTTCTCAGCGGTGCACTTCCCCTTGGCTTTTTCTATGCTTTTTTTGATTTGAGCTTTGCAAGTATTTCGGTTTTACTTGACCCTACAAGGAAGCTACGTTTGAACTCTGTCTGCAACGAGGAACATTGCACTCCCTCGGTTCTCCTCGTGTGCATCGGGTTAGAGGGGAAAAGGAGGAAGTGATCGAGATGATGGAAGTTTAAAGGAGAACGGTGATGTTTCAGCATTTCTCACTTGCTTCGATAATCACACAGAAGCTAATGGCTTTGAGAATCTGGAGCCGTTTTCTGTTTGTTTCAAGAAAGAGAAACATTGTATCTCTCTATGACATACACCGATCAGCCACAACATTATAACCCTCTGCGTTATGTTGTATATATCCCCTCTTTCATATTTAGTCCTATAGTCCCCCAAACTGTTAAATGAGTTGGGGAGATGTTTTTTTAAATTATGCCTCATAACTCATTTTCATTCCTTGGCTTTTAAGCCAGGATTAGTGTCCCACATTTACTTCTTGTGGTCTTATTGCTTTCCTCTAACCTAAAATTTGTGTATTTTATTATGTGCCTATACTATTAATTGACTGCACAGCACTTTCTTCCCCTCTGTTGTATTAAAATGTGTTAATAAATTCAGTTGAGCCGAGTTGATTACATTGTTCATTCTTAATTTGCTCGTAGTGAAAGAGTGAGGCTGTAAAGTAGGCGTACTATAGTCCTTGGTTGAATCCTCTGTGTCACCGTCAAGAAAAGATATAGAGCATTTTCTTGATATTCTCACTGCGTTGACATCAAAACCAATGCACTAATGCAAGTCAAACACTTTGTCAGCTGCTCACAATTTTCTGGTGAACAGCTGACAATCTTCTTTCTTCTGTTTTTTTCCAGCTTCCCTCTCTGCTCATTTTGTTTTACACATGTACATGCAGAGAGACACATGAAACCCTGGATTACAGATTTCCCTTCCTTTTATCCCGCAACATATTTCAAAACTGTAGCTTTGCTGATCAGGTCATACAACACAAAACTTTTACACTAAATAATATGACAAAGTTGGTCACACATTCATTGTCTTATGTGGGGTCGGGTCGCGGTGGCAGCAGACTAGGAAGGGTTGTCTTCCGGATGTCCCTCTCCCCAGCAACAATCTCCAGCTCATTGTTTAATATCAAATTTTTCCATGGATATTGTAAGAATTGGTTTAAATGCCATTTAGCATTAGAATTGTTATATGGCTGAAATTTACATTTAGTAACAAAGCTGGAAATTTGCACTTCATGAGTTAAAAGTAACAAATAAGATATTTTTTTAAAACCCTTTCCTAGTTTATGACATTTGTGTTCTTTGGTTACTTATGGGATAAACCAAATAAAAAAATTGATTGTAGTCAACACAGACAATTATGTGGACATAACCTGATTCATCACAATTAATTTATAACTATGCTCAATTAACCTCATATACTACAACATAAGTCTGGTTTAAATAAAAATCATCTACAAAAACACAATCTTCCCTTGTTTCAGTGTTTTCCTACAGTGTCCAACTGTTTGAGGAACTAATTTAGTCGTTTGGGGGAAGGAAATTACATATTGTTCTTTTTAACGAAAGATTTATATCTTCCGTTGGAAAGAATCATTTGGTTGTGCTGTTTTTTGTATGAATATAAAAGTCATTAATGAGGTTGCGTACTGTATTTCAGTTATTTTATACTAAGTGCAGAAATATCCCAGTGTAAATCAGTTGGAAGTGCGGTGGTGAATCAATACTTCGGAAAGTTTGGGTTGTATGGAGAATAAGGACGTGTATAATCACAGTAACCTTTGTTCACAGCACTGACCCAACAGCGAGCCTTAGTTATACATACAGAGAGAGAGGCGGGGGGGCTATATTGAACCCCTCCGCTTCCATACAGACACACGTTCACAGCCTACTCCCCGTAGTCTCTCGGCGATGAAGAGCTCCGAGTGAGCGGGCTTTCAGCCAACAGGAAAGCAAGGATTGAACTGAACAAAAAAAAGCAGATAAAATGCAAAGGGATGGACGATTCTGCGGCGCTTCAGGGGAAGAACAAATCGATACACTCGCACACATAACACTCCCACGCAACAGCTAAAAAAAAATGCAGCAACTGTCTTTCCTACTCCCCTCCGTGACCTGTGTCACCCTTACCAGCAGTGAGAGTTTATTCTTGTTCTGCAAAATTTGTATTTTGGATACAATATTACCTGAATTTATCTCGTTTTAATTAATTTACACATACTGGTGTATGATTATATTAAAGCTGCATGTGCTTGTTTAAGTATTGCAGCTCCAGTTATGGCCAATTGCTTGTTGTTAAATATATGATTTTATGCCAACATTTGTTTTATTAATCGTGTTTTTCCCTTGCTGAATCAGCTCCAGCCGGATTGGAAATTCTCATAGCTCCGTCTAAGTCTTTAAAAACTTGCAGGATGATGGAAATACATTTCTTTATAACGCTTTCTCGCTCCAAAATTCCTTTCCAAATGGGACCGAATGATTTACCAAGATTTAGAGGACAGAATTGATGCGTCCTCGGACTCCCTGGTTAATTTTAATGAAGCAATTAATCAGCAATAAATGAATACCTTACATGAACCAGTGTGATTATTAACCACACTACTGAAAAAAAACAACTTACTATACGGTAAGAGGGTCTTCTTTTTCTTGTTCTTGTTCTTCTTTGACTTTCGGCTGTTTCGAGGTCCTTACAGCGAATCATCCGCTTCCATCCATAAAAACGGTCGGTACCCTGCTGACTAACAGTCCCAAAGATGATTGCTGTTAACCTGGGCACCGACCATTTCAGTTTGGAAATCAGTTTCCTTTTTCTGAATATTGATGTGGCACAGGTTTTACGCCGGATGCCTGTCCTGAATCAACCCTTCCCATTTGTCCAGGCATAGGAGCGGAACTAGAAGTACACTGATTTATGACCCATTTGTGGCCGAGTTTCTTTACGGTACTACAGTAACATGGAATAATTAACTTTGGATGCAGTGTTTTACCGTGTGGATCAACATAGGCAAGATAATGTGTTCTATATAACTATATAAAGAAACAAGGATTTAGTTTTTGCTGGATGCTGCAGGCCTTTATTTGATTCCAGAGTTAAGAGAGACAGAGTTGAAGAAAAGATGAATGTTGCCACGTGATAATTAGTCTATTAGAAAGAATTTGGCGAATCAGACTGTTTGGTGGGATTGATTGTAATCGAAGGGTATACACCCTGAACAGTAGTAAGGTACATCTAAAGAGAGGATGCCTTAGACACTGGCTGTGGTGGCTGATGGCTCTGCTGAGTCTGATGAGAGCGAGGACTAAGCGGAGATGGGGAGGTGGAGGCTGCACAAAGCAGAGCCGGAAAGAATTGATGGATAAAGACGAGAAGAAAAACGACAGAAGCTGATGAGGGGAGGCTAAGCCTGAAGGTGAATGAACACAACTGATATCAGTTGATGCCCCCGACCGTAAGACGAGTAATTGAGACTGAGCATGTGTCAAAGGTGACAAAAACAAAGAGTTGTGAGCAGTAAATGTTGCCAGAGAGTGTGTGAGAGGAAAGCCGTCCTTTCAATAGTTTTTCATTAGATCCAGAACCTCCTTTTTGTCATCTCAGATTATAGTGATACTTAATAGTATGTGTTCCGCCATTATTCCATAAGTTACTCATAAATGACTTGTTTGTGTCTTGTGGATGCTTTTAAATCTGATTCCAAAAGAGGATGGAGGCGACTGGCCATTTATGACAACCGTCACGAATTGGTGACAGTTTTTTTGTAATAAATAATCAGTGTCTGACTAAATAAGGGGCAAGAACAAGGTTATCCTTAAAACATTTCTAATACACCAGGGAGAATATGCAAATCTCTGTGTTGTGGATATTTACGTCTCATCCCAAAACACTTGGGATCGACATAAGAATGCAGCGACCTGAACGAGGAATACACCTACAGTTTAACAAAGTAAAAATTAAGAGCTGAGATAAATTAGTAGGAGAAGAAGTAAATATTATCAAACCAGTTTTTATTTTTCGTAGCGCATTGATCGGACGCTGCAGAAAATCGAGACAGCTGTAATTACAGTATGCCGCTGTTGCAGGTGTCCTATGTGTTGCAGGATCATGCCGCCATTCTACAGAAAATACTCATATATTTATAGTTCTTCTTGGCAAACAAATTATATAAAATGTAAATTGCTCATGCGTGTTAGACCTCTCCCTGTTTAAGCCATACAGGTAGCGTGATGCAAAATCTCTGGGTGTGTGATCTCAAGGGGCGGGACCTATTCTTATGAGGAATGAGGGTGGTTATAATCAGTGACAAGGCAGGCAAAATTGAGCTGACCCTCCAGGAGAAAATGAGGTCCGCCACAAGCAAAGAACTGAAAGGTAACTAAAAAAGAAGCTCAACTCTGCAGAATGGCTAAAATAAATGGGGATATTGTTCCAGCCTCAGTTGAACATGTGGGTGATGCTGGAGAATATGCCAGTTTGGTTTTTCGTCTGCTGATTGTAGTGGTAAATACCAGCTTTTGGGCTTTATTCCATTTTAACAGATGGAAGGGAAATGACTGAAAATGAAAAGACAGTCGGTAAGAGAGAGAGAGAGAGAGAGAGAGAATCACAAACATTTCCTTCCCCAGATACATTTCATATGATTAATAAATCTGATTAAATGAAACGTTATGACAACTGTTCAGTTTTGTTTCATCTTTACAGACAGCACCATTACATCAGGCATTTCCACGTCTGTTCAGGCTCTGAGGGGTTTTCATGTTTTCCTTGACTTATCTCGTCTTCCCGTCGACCCACCGGACTGCAGCCCTTCCGTGATTAACACATTCATCACGGAGTTAAGCAGTGGCGCTTCAGGAACTCTGACCTGCTCAACACCATCACCACCAGCATAGATGTGCATCAGGAGAAGCAGTGGAACGGGAAGCGCTTTTTTTCAGCATTTGATTGCAACTGCCGCCGATGGGCCATTATGCCTCTAACTGACTGTTATTTCTGACCCATCTCATTTACCTGCATGTTTCTATCTGACTCTGAGCCATTTTATCCCAATATAATGTTTAACAGTCAGCCGGTTACTGAATGACTTGTGCTAGACTCCATTATTTGGAGATAATATGCTATTCTCTGAGACGGTAAATGAGATAGTGTTTTATTATATTTATCTTGCATCAGATAAAAAATTTTGCAACGGTGCAGGGACCCGTATTATAACAGAAAGCTACATTTGGAGATTTTCTCAAACGTCACGTGATTTGTCTCTTTCTCTTCTTATTTGCGCTCTGCTCTGGTTGAGAGGTTGTTTTAGGGAATCTTTTAGTCTCAGATTATCAACTTTGCCCTGCTCTGAGTTGCCCGCTCCGTCTGTGCACACAGGAAAATGTATTACACACATAAAGTAGTAGGAAGTGCTAAATAACACGCATGCTACAGGGAGTAGGAAATAACACATGTTCTTGCCTATCAGGAAGATTGCATTCAGCACTTTCCATGCTGTGACACACAATGCCTCACACACTCACATTATGAAGTATTGTAAACTTTGCTTGGAGGATGTTGAAGCAAAATGGACAAGGTTCGAAGATCATAATTAAGGAATACAGTCACAAACAAAAACTAGAAAAAATAATTCAGAGAGCTCAAATGTTCGCCAGTGACCAAACCCTACCTCTGAACCTACTCTTAATCAGACATTGTCTTGTCATTTCCTGTTCCACTCCAGAATAAAACATCATAGGAACAAGGTGACAGTTCCCAAGGTTTTGGAAAAATTCATGCAGATTTCTCCATTAATGTCTGCCAGCCTCTAAATCCACTGACAACTCCAACAAACTCTCTGAGTATCGATCCGTATTGGATTCTTAAGTAGTTTGCTTTTCATGACATCACTACACCGAACGGCTTAATATTTAAGTTTTGAATTACGGGAAACGCATAAAGTCACTATAAGTTAATCAACGCTAGGATATGCCAAAACCTACCTTTGGGTAAAATGTCCTGCAGATCAGTCCTGCTGCTTTTCAGTAATCCTCCTCACAAACCAAAAAAGACAAACAGACAAACCCCCAGAAGTGAAAATATAACCTCCTTGGGGGAGATAATAGCAACGATAATGTTATATTCTTTTTCATTGTTGCAAAACACGTTAAGTCACCATAGATGTTATAATATGTAAGAAATCCCAAAACCTAAAAAACCTAGCTGCAGTTTTTCTTGTTCACAGACGGGCAAACAGGAGGAACAGTAACAATTATACTTGGCGGGAGTAATAATTGTGGTAGAAATCCCGTGATACAGAAAAAAGAGGCCAATTCACTTTTTATAAAGTTCTTTCATGCCTCCCCGCACCCATTCTTTTCTATGTCCCTTGACATCTATTCGTCAACCCCGCCTCACGCCATCTTGCATGTCTTAATTAAAGGGCTGCTTAGAAGGAGGAAAGCCGTGGGTGAATACGGGGACATGTGGGTGAAGGCGGGAGATGGGTGGTGGTGGCGGTGTTGGGGATTAATAAAAGAAGAGTCTGTTAATTACACAACAAGGTCAAGGCCTCTTTGCCTTCACAGCTTAATTGTAGCCCCCGATTGAGTTTGCAAAGCCTTATTTCTAATTCCAGCAGCTTCTTTAAGTGCATTAACTTATTTTATATTATTTGGTAACTCATCCTTGATGGTGTGATGCCAGGGCTGGGTTAAATCATTAGAGAACATGTTCAAAGCATATATGGTTTCCATAAGCTGTGTGTGTGTTTGTGTGTGTATTTAAATAAGTTTATGTATATGTGGCCTCATAAGAACATCAAGTATAAAGAAATTCTGCAGAAACTCTGATATCTTGAAGCTTTGCAATGCGTTACATATTTTTTTGTTTTGTTTCTTAACCCTCTGGGGTCTCGGGTCAGGCTGGTGTTTCTACATACCGCGTTAATAACGTTCGACATGCAAGTGATCGGTATCATTTATTGGAGCACAACATCACCTCTAGAAATGATGTCTTCACTTTGACATACTGTAAACTGACCCCATAAGCATGTAGGGTTAGGTTTAGGGACCATACGGACACGATCTCAGGATCTGAAGGATTAATTATCCGAAATGGCTGATGCACAATCGTCATCTTTCCTTTGCCTTTCCTTTCTTTTTTATTACAGGAAGCAGATTTTAAGCAGTAATTTCACCGTTTCATCCACATGTTCACTTTACACTGTTGTGATGCTCATATTTTTCACCTCATTAGTAGATGTTAGAGGACATAAAAGCCTCATTGAAATCAATTCAAATTCTTTTTCTTTTTTCTCTTTCTTTTCTGATGCCTGCTCGCGTGCATGTTCTGATTATTTACATGACTCTCAGCCATCAAACCCAGTCGGGGGAGGGACGGGCCACCTCGATTTAGTGATCGTCCCACCTCATCCGTTTCTGTGATAGACCACCTGTTCCTCATGACATGGGGTCTTCTGCGCAGACACACAACCTCCAAAACTGTCATACTCTGTGAGCGTGACTCCCTCCACCAGTGAAAACACTTAATCAGCCTTATGGTGCGAGTGACCCCCTACCACCGTCACCATCCATCTGTGCCCCCCCTCAGCTTTTAATTATGTTAGATCAGGATGATGAGCAGAGATTAGGTTTGCTTTTGATGGCCCGCCCAGAACTTTATAGAGCAGAGATACGCAAACATTAAAGGTCTACAGTCTCTTTCTATTTCTAGAAAAGAGTCTTCATTGTCCCCTACTTCCTGACTTCATTTATTCTATATTCATACAATACTGACACTTTTAAAAAGAAATAATTATGTTTTCAGAATCTTCATACCTGGAAAGATTATTATTGTGCTAGAAAAGAAAAAAATCACAATCATTTTTTTCCTGCCGTCCCTGGAGACGGAGATTTGACCTCTTAGCCTTCTATCATAAACAGGTTAGGTGCTTTAATGAGGGTCGTTTCGGTCACTCGGCGAGGTTTGTCATTACGAGAATATGGGGGCAGCACCAGCGCAGATGTATCCGAGGGGTGAGGAAAGTAAACACATCTTGAGCGAGGAAGAAGCTGAGGATTTAAAAGGTGTTTCTGATGTTTTTTCTGCCTCATTTGCATAGTAAGAAAAATAACAAAGCTAGAAAAGTTAAGTTATTGCCAACCAGGAGAACAAGTATGGTACCATAATATATGCTGGTGCTACACACTGATGTCTTAACCCCTCCTTTGCTCATAATGCCTACGCAGTAGATATTTTTTTTTTTTTTGCACAGTTGCAACAATGTTGTTATTGTAAAAGAGCTGGTGCAGTATTGATGTGATAAAGTCCTTAAATCCATACAATCCTTATTGTTTTTCTTTTACCTTAGCTTTATCTTCATCAATTCCATCCAACCAAATCCAGTTGAACCTAAATGTTAGTTTCATATTTGTTTAACGGAGTTTTTGAGCTTCAGAACTCGAACACCGCTGTTGCTGTCCTACTAATATCAAACAATTGCATAGAGAAATATTGATTTCCAAAAACCCCTTCATTACGGAACACTCCTATATCTTTATTTACTTTATTTACCAGCCTTCTATAAACAGAACATAAGACAAGAAAGATGAGATTTATTTTTTTATTCCATCCCATTGGGGAGAAGTTTCTGAAAAGCTGAAAACGTCTACCTTCACATTTGGATGTAATTATGATCGCACATTTATGTTTTCAATATATTTAACAAAATATGGGCTTTTCTCATTATTTTATTTTCTATCTAGTTTTATTTCAAAGTAATTTTACAAACATTTTAAGTGCTGTTTTGATGTAAAAATAGTTATGGATGGTGTCTCTTAGTGATTTTGTCATGATTTTCTTTGACATTATTTTATAAATTATAATAATAACCCCCCCCCCTTAATTATAATATTATTTTTTATTATAGGATTATAGGTCGAAATAGGTCGAAACTGGAACTCTTTCCATAGTCCATCGATAATCTTTATGTTATGGGTACGCCCCACCCTCATGGCCACTCTTATACATTATTGCGCTGCATTAGCACACAGTGCTATCCACATTCTATGCCCTTAAAATGACTATATATTGGTGTCTTCCAGGGCGGAGGAGCTATCTGATCCCCCTTGACCTTCTTTCATGTGACAATTGGACACCAGATTGAATGATATCACTCTTTTCTTATCTCCACTCTCCTCTTCGGCGCCGTACTTAAGGATATGCAGCAGCGCTCGTCTCAACACACTCCTGGGAATCAAATTTATCACGCTGATTTGTCTATATCTGGGTCACAGTCACAGCTAATGAAATGGCTGATTCGGATGAGACAAATGAAAGTGGAGCGTCATTAGTCGGCGAGGCTCATTGAAGTTCACATCCCAGATTTAAATAGCTGATTCGAGGGAATGGTTGAAATCGGTGTGTCACAACAGTGCAGGCAGCAGATTATGCCTTTTAATTCCCATAACCAGCCCATATTCATCACACTCACACTCACACACACACAAACACACGAATGTACAATCAGCAAGAGAACTAACTTTTTCTCCCCTCCATATCGTCCTTAATGCTTCCTTAAGTGAATGTGACTGGCGTTAAGTTGCATATATTACTAATATTTATTAAATATAAGCTGCAGGCATGGGCGTCACTTTGATCTGAAGTGAGTCCAACAAATATTTCAAATATATCAGGATTAATGCATTCAGGGCTGAGCCATTAACCGGAAATATAACAAAACAAACATTTACAAAACTGTCATTGAGGTAAATCTGGTTGTTATGTGGTATTCTTAAGGAATATATGACCCCGTGTTTCATCTAATATTGAATGCCATTAATGTTCAGCGTTAAAGACGTACTGAATATGGATATTGATGGAGCTATTAGTGGGAAAAAAAAGGGGAATTCTTCTTCAAAACTCAACTAAAAACACCTCAAAGAAAACACTTGAGTGCGATGTGTAAGATTTTATTGTGAACAACAAAACCCAGTTGGATGTGGGAGAAACTGACTTTTCTCTCTCAAGGCTCCTCTTTTTGTGCTAGTGGGATGGCCTCAGCTTTGAATGTTTGCTGTGCTTACCCCAATTTCGCTCGAGCTCACACAATTATTTTACCCTTCCTCCAGCTTTGCTTAAAGGAGACAAAAATCCCTATTTATTGGACCAATCTGAGGGGCCTCCCATTTAGTGCTGTGTCCAGAGTAATCAGTGCCACCCCCCTTTCAGGTATTCCGGAGGACCGTCCTTTGTTCCTTTGCTAGAAATAGCTTCTCTGGACTTTACGGGAGGAGATAAGAAAAAGGAACGCTATCTTCCTCCACATTTAATGCATAGAAAATATGATTACATTGTATTTCATCGATCATTTTTTGGCCAAAACACCTCCTGTCTTTACTCTTTTGTATGCATTCATGCGCCTTTTTTGGAGAACTAGTTTGTTGATATAAAGCAGTTCAACCAGAACTCATTGGGTGGGCAGTGGGCCTATAGCTTTAACCCTCCTGTTGTCCTCGGGTCAAAATGACCCGCCACTGTGTTAAAAAACAAAAAAAAATCCCCTAAACGATATTTTTTTAACTTGAAATTTTATGACTTTTACTAGATTGGCACCAACAGTAGAAAAAGTGAAATGTTGCTTTTATTCACATTTCCATGTAAGCTGTACAAAAAAAGGTACAAAGGTGGTCTTCGGGTCAAAATGACCCATGAGGCAAAAAGAGTTGAAATCAAGGTCACAGAGTTATTTACACAACACAGAATGTTACAATGTTTTAGTTGTGTCTCAGATCAACCAGTAGCAGAAGTGAACAAGACAAATCAGAGGCTCTAGAGCAGATTTTTTCAGATGTCCAGCAAGACAACTCTGATTCAGAAGAGGAAGTGGAGGATGTATCAGAAGAAGAAGATGGGGAGGAATACAACCCAGATGACGCATGATGAATCATCTTCAGAAGAAGAAGAAAACCCTGAAGCTGAAAGAGAGACTTTCCTTTCAAAAAATGGCAAAATAACATGGCCCTCAGCAGCATATGACCAACACGTCAGGCATGCAGAACACAACGTCATAAAGATGACACCAGGACCCACAAGGTATGCTGTTTCTCATGCCCATGACATTGTCTCTACATTCTACCTGTTTATCACACCAGCAATAGAAAACATAATCCTGGAGATGACAAATCTGGAGGGTTTTCGCAAATATGGAGACAGCTGGAAAAAGATGGACGAGACTGACCTGCAGGGCTGCTAATCTTAGCCGGTGTATACAGGTCCCGAGGTGAGGCTGCAGCTAGTCTATGGGATGCAGAGAGTGGAAGGCCAATTTTCCGAGCCACAATGCCACTCAAACTCTTTCACACCTACTCAAGACTGCTACGATTTGATGACCGTGAGTCAAGACCAGCAAGACGTGTGACAGACAAACTTGCAGCCATAAGAGAGGTCTGGGACAAGTGGGTGGAGCGGCTGCTCTACCTCTACAATCCAGGGCCTGATGTAACAGTGGATGAGCAACTGGTCTTTTCTTAAGCTATAAAAATACAAGTGAAGAGGGAAAACTCAGGTATTCACACATTTTGTGGTGAATGACAAGTTGTTTCTTCAAGCAAGATGAAATTTGGTGTTTAAATTCAATTAAGCTGCTTATATTGGGGGTTTAGTGAAGACGGGTCATTTTGACCCGGAGGACAAAGGGTGTATACAGAAAATGAGGACAACAGGAGGGTTAATTCAAGCAAGACGTGATACAAATGTTTGTGCAGATGATGAAGAAGAATATTTAAGAAACATTTTAAAACAACTCAACTTTCGTGACCATTTTTGGCAGTGTCCGACTCTTCACTGCCCTCTTGTGGTTGTTTCAATGCCAACGTAAAGATGCATCGATGTATGTCGGTGCTGACGGACATAAAATATGAAGCGGACGTATCTGTATTTATACATGGGGTAGATGTGAGCCATTAAATACTGAAGGTGCATGGTAAACACAAACAGGCAACAACTAGGTCTCAACTAGAGGCTCTATTCATTTTTTACAAAATGTTATGACGGTGCAGATTTATATCAAGCTGGAACTTTCTCCTGGAAAAGTTCCTGCTGCAGCTCATCGATATTCATGATGAGGTCATGAATATTCACATTGATGTCATCAAATATCTCAAAATTCCCCAACAAACGTTCGATATCTTGTAACATCTCGGCTGTAAACGCGTAAAAGAAAAAGTTAAGCAAGTAAATGATCTAGACTTCCATTAAATTGGCTGGTTGTTAGATTTACTTCAACGTATAAATAATTTCATGTTTTGCATGATTAAGAGAGAAAACACATTTGGATCTCCCACACAAAGACAGGAGGAAGATGCAAACTCCGCCATGCAAACTCCGCCATTGTGCTGCAGTGAAATAATCATGGCGTTCATTTAAAGTCGCACTGACCAGCCGTAGTTACTGTCTTCTTTGTTGCTTCAATGATTTATTTAACTTTTGCTTCAAAAACACGCACAAACATAAGGATACGCTAGCTCAGCTCTTCTCTCCGACTCTGATTTAGTGATGTGCAGCATACTAACAGTGCGACTATAATGTATTGAAGACAAGCTTCTGATCCATTTTTATTCATGAACAATGTGAGGTAGTGAAGAATGACATTACGTATTACCATTGCAAATGGAGGGGGGGGGGTTGTGTCTAAAATGCAGGCGGTTGTGTTCGCAGCATCGCCAATCAATACTACCTACGCTCATCTTTGATCTCAGTTTGAAGGTGGAATCGTATTTTCGTGAAGTATGACAGGCGGGAGAGTGGAGCCCACGCACACATCGACACGCTCGCGCTCGCTCTCGGGGCGCCGCGTCATGACCGTTGAAAAAGAGCATATCATTGAATCTCATTCTGCGAGCACTCGACCTGAAATTGCCTGACATTCACATGCAAACATGTTTGCTGACTTGTGGCTAATAGGGTTTTAATGTAAACGAATGGGACGCAGCTCGATATTTCTCTAAAGCACTTACCCAGACTTACCATCATAAGTCATATATCACCCTGAACCATTTTTGGATCCATGAAGGCCATTTTCCATGCAGGCTGTGTGTGCGCAGTATGGATTGTGACAGTCCATCTGGCCGTGATGGGTGTGATGATGATGATAATGGTTATCTTTGGGATGTGACGGCTGAAAGCCTGCAGGCCACCTTGCGCGCTTTGATGTATCTGCATTTTTTCACCCATTCCTTTTTCTCTGTGTCCCCTTTCTACATCAGAAGACAGAAAAATTGAATGATTTTACATTAGATAGTAGTTTCTCTGCGTATCCTCCTCCTGTGTGCTGGTGGCTGTCTACAACCTGTGTGACTTTGCTCTATTGAAACACACACCTGTGCTTACATGCAGGTTCTTAGATAGGAGAGGAGTGGACATAGATAAAAGTCCTACACGGATTCTATCCATCACAAACATGATGAGAAAAATCCAATAACTTCAGCACAGTATCTGCTGCACAAGATAGGAGGGATCCATGAGTGAGGTGTGGTTTGATGATGTCATAGTGAGGTTCTGGATCATGACACCGGAGTATGGTGATGTCATTTAGTCTACTTGAGTTTGTTTTAGCTATGCTATCGGAGGGAAGGCAGACAACCCAAGCTGCCCTGCTGCACACATTTAAGCCCAGCATCTGACTTTAGGCTTCAATGGAAGGGGTTTAGTAGTTTACCCATCACTCCCCCAAACAATCTCTACGTAAAAGAAATATCTGGTGGGAGTGATGAGGCCGGCGTCTAGATGCCTAACTCAATTTATGCTCTACCAATGTAATAATACACTTTTCAGGTGTGTGTTATCTGACTGACTGAGGTTGTGTAGTTTGTATACCTGTTAGCATGATTAGACAAGAACTACGTGACTGGTTTTCATGAAACTTGGTAGAATGGTTGAGCAAATGATATAATAGAACCCATTCTTATTCTGAAGTGGCTGGTCAAGAATTTAGTTCCACTTTCTTTAATGCTGTCTCCTTTTGTCTATTTTTGCTTAAACCTCACAACAGAGTTGGATGAATTTTGGTAATACGGTTGAGCATTTGGAGGAAGTTGGTCTATGTGCATGAGCAAAGTCAGGAATACTTTTCAAGAATGCGTGATGCAGCTTTTTCCACCATTCTGCCACGACACACAACAAAGGCTCGATCTGGAAACAAAATTGTTAATCACACGGTATGCCTTTAGCACCACTATGCCATGGAGGTTATCCAGCAGAAACAAATACAAAGGCCTAATAATAATTACGTCCCCAAAAAGTTGGGGGTATTATGGAGTCTTCATCACCTGCTTCCACCTCCTCCACTGATCCTTCGTGTTAGCATGATAATTCAAAAGCTAATTCATGGATCATTTGAAAATATAATACCCATATAGACCTTAGTGGGAAGAAGAAGTGGAGTGATTTTAGGAAAAGTTGGTCATATATTTCTGACACTAAGGGAAGATTTATCTCCAAACATTTTCAGGTGATAATTTCTCAAGAATTACATCGTTTTAATCCAAGATCTATCTTGTATACGTCGTGTTTCACTCTAATAGTTCATAATTTAGTGACTTGCGGGAACATTGTAACAAAAAAAAAATCTTTTGTTTTACACAACTTCTTAACTTTAGACGTATTTAGTCAAGATTTGGTGCACATGAATCGATTTCTGGAGATCTTTAGTGTAAATATAATATATTCCGGTAATGTTTAATATTTTACTCATTCATGGAGCATTTTTACCAAAATTCTGTGGAAATAACATTAATAACATTTAATTTGAGGAGTTCAATCAGGAGGATTACTTTTACAACGCAGTGGATTGAATACTTTTTGGGGATATACACTTGCTATCAGGGGTGTTAGTTTTGTATTACTTTTAATAATAGGTTATTATAATATGAATGGTTATTAATAATAAGTTTGCATTGGTTTCCCACACATATTCTGGCTTCCTCCAACAGTCCAAAAATTGCGCAATATTGGTAAACTGCTGTCTTTAAATTTCAGTTTATATTAAGTTCATGACTGATTCTAGGCAGTTTCAGTGCTTGTGCTCCATAAAAACACTTATATCACTTATATTTGTTAATTCTTTTAGACATATCTTTGTGCAAAGAGCTACCAAACATTCCAACCTGGCAACCAATAAATTATGTGGAACCTGACGCCTAACGTATAATATTGCTGAAATACGATCCAGAGTAGGTTATTTACCAAAACAGTTCATATAAATGAACATTAGCACATTTCACCCGTATTTCCTCCCCGGTGCCATACACCTCCAGTTCAATAGAGTCCAGATGAGAGGAATCCTTCAACGGTCGTACTTGTTTTGGATCATCTGAATGTGAAGGGTGCTCCATTAGGCAGGGAGCAGAGCGTTAGCAGTTAAGAGCTATTTCACAAGATGAGATGGGAGAAAGGTTAAGTTCAGTGTGACACGGGTATTAAAGCGGTGAAATCACTCGGAGAGAAGAGGTGGCTCTCTTAGCGGCCGAAGATTGTTCTTGTGAATGTTGCTTTTTTTGTATAATGTCAGAACCTGCAGCTGAGTGACTCACTGTGTTCATATGATAGAGATATGCATCCTCCTTCCATCAGTCCTTTCACTCTCTTAACATGTTTACGCAGAGAGAGAACACATCTGGTTATTTTTGCATTCATATAAGATATATTCGAATTTCATGTCATATTGTATCACCTCCAATGAAACGACATACATTGGATTTATAGTTTGCATTTAAAAGATGACTGTAGTTCAGTTCAAGAAGAAGAACTGATTAAGTTTTTTTTTTTGATTTTCTGGAAGGTTGGGTGTTGTTTATTTGCAAATGTGATCATGACGATGCTAGCAGCTCAGCTAGAAATTTTTTATGGCTATTCTTTGACCGACCTTTAGTTCAAGTCATTATCAGGTCAACATTCTTACATGTTCAATGATCTCCTAAGTATCTGCAAAAGTAGGGACTTTACCATCAGCCTCGGCTACACTTCAGTGATGACCAATAATCAAAAAACAATCATCAGATATTAGCAAAACAAGCAGTGCCAGAAGGCGAAACCCTGACCTGCTATAATATTACCCACCTCACATGGAAGCCAATGTGCAGGGATGACTCTTGAGCATGAAAATTCCGGAATAATGGTTTACATGTTATACATGTTTCGGACATGGGCGGATTGCTGACAACTTGTCCAGGGTGTAACTTAACTCTTGCCCAATGTCAGCTATGATTGGTTCCAAGTGGTTTGAGAAAACCGGTGGATAGTTGGAGAGAAGTCATTACATTGTCATGCTGTAAACATCAAAGGCACCTGAACAAACAATTATATTGTCAGTTACCGGATTCATGTGTACAACAATATGAAAAATAATGTTTCATGTAAATGCCTTATCACAAATATGATCTAAACTGGGATATGGCTTGTTGCCTGGGTACTGGTGCGCATGAAAAAACAGTCTTTTGAAATCCAGCACAAACTGTCTATAGCTATAAACCAAAAACTGTTTCATGAATTAGTTTCAAATTTGACATTCCCATCGACTTCAGTGGGATGAGTGATTTGGGGAAAGGTCGGTTGTGTAATTTCGTCCAGATTTGGTGCATATGAATCAACTTGTGGATACCTATGATGTATCCTATTTTATTCAAATAGTTCATGTTTTACAGTCTTGGTGGAGCTTCTTTTCTTTTTTTTACTACAAACAGGCGCCCGGGTTAACAAATACTGTCACGGGTACATGTAGGCAGCATGTGATTCACTGTGGCAACCCGAAAAGTGAGCTGCTGAAGGATAAAAGAGAAGACTGTTTTCTGGACAGAACTAGAAAACCATTTCATGGATCATTTCTCCACGTCAGGAAAATTATTTTTCTCTAAAAGTATCACTGTTGACATAACTTCACATTTAATTTGAGGTGTTCAATGAGGGGGATTGCATGTACGACGCAGGAGATTGAGGACTTTTCGGGGATAAACCCATGCTGTCAGGAGTGTACGTCCTAGTTTTTTCAATAGTTTTCAAAACAAACACTTGTTTTTTTTGTTATTGACATGATGTTTATGTTTTTGTGTCCATTTGTGATGCAGCCTCTCTGGTGCTGCTAAATTTTCCGTGTCTAAGTGAACTGCTGTGTGAGAGAGCCGCTGAATGAATCTGTTATGTGTTTGCGTTTATAATGCCGTACCTCTGTATTTTGTGGGTGTGTGTGTTACACATCACCGCTGACATTATAGCGCCCGACGCCATTGTTTGCTTGTTATTTTCTTGCGTTCTTTGTGATGTCTGTCTGGAAACCAGGACAGACCAATGAATAAACTGATAAAGCAGGGCATCGACCTCCATAACGTGGCTACGTGCTTTCTGCCTGATTAGACTGTGAGACAGCAGACAATCAGCGGGTTGATTTGAACCTTTACTTGTAGTTGGTGGCGGGGATTCATTCTGTTGGTCGAGGTTTTATGTAGAGAGCAGCTGCAGTCACAGCCGGGTTATGACGTGGCGTGCAGTGCAAATGAAATAGCTTCTTTTTTTTTCAATCAATCACTCAAAGTCAGCTTATGACCAAAGCCTGTTCATGAATTTACAATATCTAAATAATGAACAATGCTGACTTTCAAAGATCTGAATTCAGGCTCTCAATATTATCAAATAATGCTCTTGGTTTATATAATATTATATCCCCAAAGAGTCAGGGATGTCGCAGAATCTTCATCATTAAGGCTATATCTCAAAAAGTATTTCATGGATACTCCCATAATCCATAGTGCGAGGAAGAACTGGATTGATTTGGGGAAAGGTCTGTTGTATATTGTTTACACTAGGGGGAGCTTTATCTCCAAAAGTTTTCCAGCAATACATTTTCAAATGTTTTAGTCCGAATTAGGTGCATATGAATATACTTGAGGAGGTTTGTGGTCTAAATATTATTGTTTAATTTCGCAGTGCATGTTTTATGCACCAGGGGGAGCTTATATGAAAAACACAAGGGGGAAGCGCTTCATATTCACATAAGACTCACTAAGGGAGCTTTCTTCATGAAAAGTAGTGTTTTCTGACCTAATTTTTTAACTGTTGGTTTGATGTATATGAATTAACTCTAAGATATATCTTGCATGTGCCGGTTTCTACTGTAATAGTGTGGATTTTACTCACTAGAAGGAGCTTTTTCACAAAAACTTCTGTTGATATAAATTTGCATTCAATTTAAAGGGTTCAGCCAGAGGGATAGCTTGTACAAAGCATGGGATCGGGGACTTTTTGGGGATACGCCCTTGATGTAGGGGGACGAAAGCTTAGGCCTTGGCTGGATTTGTATTAAACTTGGCGTGAACGTCTCTTGTTCTCACTGCTCATGTCCGAGTTATGAGTATGATATATAACTAAGAGTCTTAAAGTGGCAGAATATTAAGTTTTCCCCTTTGATGGGTCTATCTTCACATCTCATTGAATAATCACTGATGTTAAATATGAAATTGTTATAGCCATTACATAGTAGAAATGAAACCAGCGTCTCCAAATTAAGCACAGAGATTTTTACAGTTGTTCAGCAGTTAACTTTATTGATTATTTATAAAGGCCTGCACAGTGTTGTTGATGTGTAACCTATCAAAAAGTAATCAGTTAACCTGTACTATATTTTTCATTAAGGAGTGAATCCTACAGAGCCCTTAAAGATCTTTATAGATTGTCTATTAATCTTGTGCAAACAAGTTAGTATCCAGTCTGCACAACAACCATAACAGTGTGTGATCAGTTTTTCTCTTTCATTTTGGTATATTTCAGATCTCAGATCAGCAGAACATAATAGCAATTTATAAATGTTTTGGACTTCTGCGCTGCTTGCAGTTCTTGCTTTTTATAAATATATTGGTATCTTGTCGTTACATTCTAATTATCATTATGCGGAAGTTTCAGTCCAATGGTGATTTGGAATGGTTGGAAAAGCAATCCCCCTGATTGAACTCCTCAATTTAAATGTGAAGTTATGAAAACACTTTTCTACAGTGTTTTCGTAGAAAATCTGGTGATTAATATATTATCTATTGAGAAAAATATGTTAAATATACAAGACAGATGCAAATTTAGACTTTATCAGACCAACGGTTAGGAAGTTAGTTCCAAAAAAACACAGTTTTTCGTAAAAAGGATCCCCTTTGTGAGTAAAATATGAAGTGTTTGAGTAAATTGATGTATGTAAAATAGATCTCCTCCAGTTGACTCATATGCGTCAAATTTGGACTTAATCGGACCAACGGTTAGGAAGTTATTAAAAAAAACATTTGGAGATAAAGTCCACCTAGTTGCGAAATATACAACCGACTTTTCCCAAAATCAATATTGTCCTTCCTCGCCTTATGGCCCATGTGGGTGTATACTTTGTAAATGACCCATGTGATTTTTTTTTGAGTTATCACATGAACATGAAGGATCCGCGGCAGAGGTGAACGCTGCGAAGACGATTCCATAATGTCCCAGATTTTTTAGGAATAAAATAATGATAATGTTAACTTTATCTAGACATAAGACATAAGTAAAAGTTATACACAGTACACATTTCTGATTTCTGTTCTCTGGGTTTGACCCACCCTTAAGGAGCAATGGGAAGCCCCTCCAATTGTGGGTTGACTGCTCTCAACCCTCTTAGCTAAAGCCACCTCAAAATGAAGATATGCTTAAAGGATTTATGTGTCATCTTTTCATGGGCCATGTTAATCTTCTCTGAACCTTATACAATTTATATGTGCTGCCTGAGAAAGCATATATACAAAATTGTGCTTGCTTATTTCATTATATTTGGATTAAAGGAGACAAATGTGAAGATATTTTTAAAGATATTGTTCTGATCCAGTCATGTTCAATCCAATTTTATTCTCTCGGGATCCGATTATATGAAATGCCGGGTTATGGGGGTAGCTGCTTCCTGTTTTTCAGCCCAACTTCAGCCAGCTTCTTCTGGGTACCTTAAGATCACATCCAAGTTTCAGAATATCAACTGGCTATACTTAAACATACCCATCCTTCATTGTATGCGTGTTTCGAGCTGCTGCCCACCCGCTGAGAGAATCAGCATCAGCCTCACAGAAAGGAAGTGATCTGGATTAAAACATTTGAATTATTGATTTCCACCTGCTGAAATCACTTCCCACCTCTTTCGTCGCTCTGTCGTGACAGAACCTCTTTTGTCTTCTTGCTTTGTTCTCTGCCTTTTATAATCTAGCGACGCTGGCCAGAAAACATTTGTTGTTTTTACATTTTGATTGTGTGTTCCTGCGGAAACCTGTTTGTCGGGTTTGTGTTTTTACCTCAGTCTGAGCGTGGAGGCTGATCTTTAAGTGGGCATGTTAATATTAATTAATGTGAGCTGTCAGGGAGGCAAAGAAACGTTTCACTGCTCACATTTATTGTATTAAGGGCTTCATGGTTTATAGACGGGTACATTTAAGGTTAGAGAAAAGAAAGAACGGGGGGGGGAGATAAGAGTCTATTAACGTCAGATGTGCTCTTGATTGAATGTGGATCGTTTGTCCTTTTAATTTTTTAGTAGTTAAAGAAAGAGAGTTCCTGAAGTTCCAGGTTTTGATTGCAACTATTTTGTTTTCATTCAACAGAAATCAGATAAAGGAAATCTTGTTTTCCATTTGGTTCTGATTTAAATTTTACCCATAAGCTCTTTGCAAGTATTTATGATGAGCCCACTGTTGCATATGTTCTATATCTATAGATAATCTCTAAGTCACTCACTCATGAAAAGGCATTCACATCAGAGCCTTGTCAGCACCTCGGAGTGGGTTTACTCCGACTAACGTTGCATCATTATGACATTAGAAGACATTAAGTTATTCGTGAATCCGTGTTGTTTGGTAAACTCCTTAAACTTTCACAAAGGTCTTCCTCCCCTTCAATCACCGTATTTATTGTTGCATAAAAGGTGAATTTGTTGGTTCTGATTCCCAGCGGTTTTTAGTTTGTTCACGGCGCCGGTCTGTTACTGCTCCTGACGGTTTTTCTTGTTTTTAAGGCACATTATTTTTTAATTTCTCACTTAATTTCTGGAGAGTTTGTATAAAAAGCAAACCATCCGCTCACCAGTTATTATTCCTTTCCACCGTTTACATGCGGCGGTTGCTTTTCTGAAGGTCATTCCGAGAGGACAACACTCCCCCCCGCTCCCCCCACAAATGAATTCAATCTCAATTGGAAAATACCTTTCTCATGCAGAAGGGGCTGTTTACTCGCAATATTCGATTTCTGTTTAGGATTTTCTTCAGATTTTTTTCATTAAAAAGAAGGTGGTTTTATAAAACAATATAAACCCATCTTCTGATCTGTGTTACAGATTTGTAATTTCCCCCTGTCAAGCTCCAGCAGTCCACGCTCTCATCCTGTTTAATGTCCTCTTTTTTCCCACAGTGAATAGCCGCACATCTGTCTGTCAGTGCGTTTTATTCCCTTGCAGCGTTTGTTATCCTGCCTCATTGTAAAGGCCCTTTGTTGCTCAACAGCGAAATTCGTATACAAATGAAAATAAGCAGTACAATTGGAAATCATTGGGAACAGTGTGGCACAATTCATGGAAAACACAACAAATTAAATTGACATGTCTATTTTTATACATGGATGAAGTACGAATGGTTGTTTATAGGGCCTTGCAAGTAATAAATATATTATTACACCCGAAGAAAGTTCTAAAGATTAGCGTGTGTGTGTGTGTGTGTGTGTGTGTGTGTGTGTGTGTGTGTATGTGTGTGTGTGTGTGTGTGTGTGTGTGTGTGTGTCAAGTCAATTTCATTTGTGTAGCTCAAAATCCCAAAACACTTTTTGCCTCGATGGGCTTTCCAATCTGTAAATGATGCAACATCGTCTGTCCCATCGTCTGTAGACCCTCGGTCCAGATAAGGAACAACTCCCCCAAAAAACCCTTTTATCACAGGAAAAAAAGGGAATAAACCTCAAGAAGTGACGCAGAGGAGGGATCCCTCTTCCAGGACGGACAGACGTGCGGTATATCTCGGTGTTACAGAGCAGATCAGCAACAATAAACGTATTGTATACAGTTCTACTAATGATGATGGTATGTGGTCATGTATTACAGTACATGCAGTAGTTGTGGTGCTACAATAGACATTTACAATAGTAGCAGTGGTAAATAGGATTGTTAGTGATAGCAGTAGAAAATGTCGTCCAGCAAGGTATCTGCAGTAGATGCGGCCATGATCCGGGGCTCGGTACATCTGGTAACCCGGACCCAGAACTACCAACATTCCTGGGAACCTGTCATGTTCAATTTAATAGAGACTCCCTGTTGGCACGTAGGACAAATTGATTAGTTGGTTTGCCAGCTGCCGTGGTTAGATCTCTCCTTCTGTCTCTATCTCTCTAACTTCCCCCTCTCTCTCCTCTCGGACTCTCCACTTGAACGTATATGCATCGGCAATTAAAAGGTATTAAAAGAAATATAGCATGTCTTATATCAGCAGAGCGTCCTTCCTTGCAAGCAACTTTCTCGTCGCTGTTGAAAGCAATGCAGAGATTCCACATTCTCACATTGGCAGATGACAGCTGGACCGTTTTTGACTGATATGACCTTTCCTGGCATTGACTGCTGGCATTCCTTCGGATGATGCCTCGCCGTGGAGAATGATGGGCAGCGTGCAAAGCCAGCTCCTTTTTGTTATCATAGCTGCACATATTGTCTTGATGCACCCCTATCATCAGACACACACGTTCCACAAGGTGGGCCGGCAAAAAGTGCATCCACAAATGAATGAGAAGAGATGTGAAGAAATTGCAAAAAAAACAATCTATCTCTGCTCCCACAGATCCGTGCATAATTTTGCCTTGATTTGGCCACTATTCAGGCTTGATATCCTTGCTGTGGTGTGAGAACGATAGTTGCAGCATGGTCAGGAACAAAGAGCCACTTGAGAGTGAGTGTGTGTGTCTGTCCCCTTGCTCAGCTGTGCTGTGAGCTGAAAGCGAGAGGCTTTTCTCCGTGTAATGGCAGATATTAGAAAGTCGATTACAAGGTTCTTACAGCCCGGGATGCGCTGCTCACAGGCACACGCACACACACACACACACACACACACGTGTACACCGGAGCAAAGCACTCTCACTCTGCTCTGATCCAGGAGAGGCTGATGAGGCCGTCTAATCGATGTATGATGACAGGCCTTTTTGTACGAGGGCGTCGAGTTAAAGAGGTGTCTCCACCATTATATGGGATTATGTCTTAAACCAAAAGCATTTTGGGGGCTGGGCATTTTTACTGTTTTACACCTAATGCACTCCAATGTAATGCATTATGGTATGAAATAGCACCACAGCTGGGGCAGATGCCCTTGCGTCTTTCTCTATAAAAAAAACTCTAGTCGATGTTCTGCTCTCTTGATTGGCCGTTCTGCAGAGAGCGTTAAGCTAATCACAGCCTTTATGGAGGATATTAGTGGCGGTTGAAGATTATAAAGATTACAAAGATGTGACTCAGACAGTGGAGGATGTGTTCGTCGTGTTTGTTTTCAGTAGCAATAGAGTAGTTTCAAATGGAGCATTCATCAACGCTCAAATAGTTGCATGTGTGCTTTACGTTGACATCGATGCATCCGCGAGAGGCCAGTGAGATAGGAAAAAGCTTAGACAATAAGAACGATGGCGATTGTACACGCTAAGTGATAAAACATCATATTTCACTGATACAGGTATGGCAACCAGTCCTACGAAACTTTAAAAAGAATTTTTTTTTACGTAACCCAATCCAACATGTTCTACTATATATGCCAACACTGCAAATAAATATCACTTCAGTCACTTCAGTATCACTTAAGTCATGGCATAATTGTTTTATCAACTACGCTTTAAACACATGAATATGTTTTTAATAATTTTATTTTAATAAGAACATTCATATCCCTCAACCCGGAGACATGGGTTCAAACCCAGCCCCTGAAAGACCAAGCCGTGGTTCCCTGAGCAGGACCCTGAAACCTCCTCTCCCGAGGCGGGCCGCCCACCAGTCCTTGTCCACATGTGACAAGTGAAGTAAAATTATTGTTATTATTAATACTATAATTATTACGTTCAAATAGTATCACTTTTACGTAGCCTATTTACCAACATTAAGTGAAAGACGTATCTAAATGGGACTCATGAGGGACCTTGGGAACAACACCGACAAAAGGGGTAATAACTTGATGTTTACGGACTATTTTGAACAACCTTGTGCCAAGTAAGAAATTCCCAGTATTTAGTTATTCGCCCTTTGCAGTTGAGTGAAAACGGATGATATCATGAAAACTGTATTTTACCTAGAGAATCTATATGGTAAATGGAGGCATCCAGCTTTTTGCACATGGTGACAGCAAATCCTTTATATGGTGCTACTTTTTTGCACATATTGTCCAAGTGGCAGGAAATATAGAGTAAAAGATTCAATTCAAAACATTTTACTATTAAATCAATGCAAGGAAAAACTTCTTTATTTTTAATTCTCCTAGATGTAATAGTTTAGTTATTACACCATAAAAGACATATATTGCAGAGGGGGCTTTTGGCTTTGCTCGGCAAGTGCTGGGAGGAAATTAAATGCATTACGACATGTGGACAGAGAGAAACAGTGCCCCCAATGATTTCCTGTGGTATTGCACAGTCTCATCGTCGTCAATAATCCCCTCATGTTCCGAAGAGAAACGTAGAGTATTGGACTGAAGGCTCCCTCCATATCCATTTACATCTTTAACTCGGTGATAATGATATGTATGCAGCCGCTCATAAAAGATTTAGCCACTTTGTGATCCGACTGCTTAAATGGAGGCTTCTGGCTTAATGTGATAAAACAGCTGACTTAGACTGGCTAATGATTTATTCAGCTTGGTTGGTTCGCTTCCTAATGGTTGACACATGGCCTTGAGTAAACCTTCCTGATAGGCTTGATTACTTGTCTTGACTTCATTAAAGTTACTTCCTTTAGTTTTTGGTGGGCGTCCAATAATCGGATTGCTCCTGAAGTGTCCTCACGCAGGGAAACAACAAAACATCCTGTGCCGTGGAAGTCTTCAACTCTGCTGTGTCTATTATTTTCTTATATCAGCTAATTAGGTTATCTATCTCTCCATCTAGATGTCCTTGTATTTATTTAACCTCTCCTTCTAGACAATCCAACCCGGGGAGCTAACGAAAAGTAAACCTGACAGCGTTTTTTTTTCTAATCGGAGGGGGGAGAGCTGAGGCAAATGAAAGACAGACAAGGAAAAGGGATGGAAAAAAGCCAGTGTGGAAGGCATAATTTTGTGCAAAGCAAAAGAATGAAAAGAGAGAGGGGGAAGCATAGCAGAGGTGCTTAGCATACAATCCCAGCAGAGAGGAGACTGGAGCATGGAGGGGTAACCGGCTCCCTGATTTCACACCCATTATCACCTGCTGCAAAGGCACGGCGAGTGGAAAATCAAACTGCAAAGGAGGAGCACGTAAATCCACCTGTTTTATATTCTGTCTTCATGCGCCGCTTTGTCACACATGCATTGATAAACTTCTGCTACATGGCGTGTGTGTACTCTAGTGTGCTGTGCGTGTAAGGTCACGGGTTCTTATCACCCTCATCCAGATTCTCGCCTCTCGGTTTTCCGATGTCTCCTGTGCCGTTTGGCGTCACCGGCCGAAGAGAGACACATCAAATAATGTGATACATGTGGAGAAGGAAATAAAGTATTAGGGGTCTTGCACTGTCTTAGTTTGTTTGCACTTTTCCCAGCGGTAGCAGAGCAGTAGCGGCCTTTGAAGCCTTTAGCCGAGGTTAATGTACACAATGTTTTAAATCCCCGAAAAAGTCGGGGGGGGGGGGGGGGGGGGGGGGGATTATGGAATTGTCATGGCTGCCACCGCTTCTGCCACAGATCCTCGGTGTTAGTGTAATAACTCAAAAACTATTTCATGGGTCGTTTCCTAATTTTATACCCACATTGACTTTACTGTAGTGAAGAACTGTGGTGATTTTGGGAAAGGTCGGTTATATTTATCCGACTCTAGGGGGAGCCATATCTTCAAAAGATTTCAGGCCATGATTTCTCAACTGTTTGTCCGATTTAGTCCAAACTTGATGACTTGAGGAGATCTGTGTTGTGTATCCTGTGATCTATTTTACTCACTAGGGGGAGCTTTTCCCCAAAAATATAGTTTTTGGACATTGCTTTCGTATGCCTTAGTCCGATTTAGTCCAACGTCGGTGCATATGTATCGTCTCGGGGAGATATATCCTGTAAATGTCTTGTCTTAAGCCACTTTACTCTAGTAATTCATATTTGACTCACTAGGGTGAGCTTTTCTAATGAAAATCACTGTTACCCAAACAGAACACAAAAAACTGATTTCATGGATCATTTTCTAACTTTATACCCATAGATATTAATGTGAGGAAGAACTGGATTGATTTTGGGAAAGGTGGGTTGTATATTTCTGACACTAGGGGGAACTTTATCTCCAAAAATTTTCGCACCATAATTTCCTGATCCGAGTCCAATTTTGACCTTTTTTATTAAAAATTTTGTGGCTGTTACCTCACATTAAATTTGAAAAGTTCAATCGGGGAAATGCTTGCACAACGCACGGGATTGGGGACTTTTCGGGCATATACCCTCGCTGTCGGGGACGACAGCATAAGCCTAGTTGTTGGTTGGATCCAGCCGAGTCTCCCTGAATGGTATCTTTAATCTCGTCTCTGCCCTGCGGAAAAGTTTAGCGTTCTGTGTTTTCTCCATTCATGCTTAATTTCCTCTCTCTCATACATTTTAAGGGAGATTAAAGCTTTTTTGATGGGCTTCAAAACGCCGCTCTGCTCAGCAGGACGCTTAAGATTTCTCTGGAAAGATATTGAAATTGCATAATGGCCTTACATTACCATAAGAGCTGAAGGAATTTCTTTCTATGTTTGGTTTCTGTTCCCTCTGCAGGAATCTCCTCAGTGAGTATTGTTCACACTAGATCCTATTTCTTGGATGTGTCGTAATGGATTTTGTTTCTGTTTGTTCTATTCCAGCGTGTCCCGTTGGTTCCTACAAGATGTCTTCCAGGCAGCAGGAGTGTTTTCCTTGCCCGGCCAACAGTATCGCTGAGGAGGAAGGATCTGTGCTGTGTGTGTGTGAGGAGGACCACTTCAGAACCCCCCTGGACACACCCTCAGCGCCATGCACAAGTAATGAGATTACATATATTTGCTTGTACACTCCAAGAAATAAAACATCTTAAAATGGGAGTTTAAAAAGTTATTATTCCACAATGCTTTGATCCACCAAAAAATGTTTCTACGTGCTTTATCATGCAGTTATGTTGAATAGAATAAGCCAGGTTAGATGTTCTTCACTAAATCCGGTGATGTGAGTAAATCAGGTTAGATGTTTGTCACTAAATCCAGTGATGTGAATAAACCAGGTTAGATGTTCTTCACTAAATCCAGTGATGTGAATAAACCTGTTTATATGTTTGTCACTAAATTCAATGATGTGAATAAACCAGGTTAGATGTTCTTCACTAAACCCAGTGATGAAATCCCAAAAAACCTTAACTGCGACATTATTATCATTGAAACACCCGTGTTTGTAAGATGCAGTTATTTAGTTGTTTCAACATAAAAGTGGTTTAAAGCCAAGATCATCCACGTTTCTTTTACTGAACACAATTATAAAACGTAAACTTAACACAGCTATGTTGAATTTTTATCCCCCTGAAAAGTTGGGTATATTACGGAATCGCCATCACCACCTCCGCCGCGTCCACCTCTGCTGCAGATCCATCGTGTTAACGCGATAACTCAAAAACTGTTTCATGGATCATTTTTCAACTTCATACCAACATAGACTTTAGTGGAAAGGAAGAACTGGATTGATTTTGGGCAAGGTCTGTTGTATAGGGGGAGCTTTATCTCCATATCGCAATAATTTATCAACTATTGATCCGATTTAGTCCAAATTTGGGGTATGTGAATTGACTTGTACATCATATTTTACTCAATAGGGAGCTCTTTTAATGAAGAATAAGTTTCTGGGCGTGGCATAGTGGCATAGTTTTTAAACACAGATTCTGAATTTAAACCATTTGGCTATTACATTCATACAATTAAATTCCCTCATTGCTGAATTTTTTCAACATTAAGAAGTAATGTAACAAAAAAATCCACAATTCTTTGACTGAACAGTCAACAGAACTGCAGTTGTGTTACTTGTACTAAACACAGTTATGTTGAATTGACTAAATGTAGGTATTATCACAATAATGCAATGAAACTGCCTTGTTTTAATCATCAAAGATGCAATTATGTAGTTGTTTTAACATAAAAAAAAGTCATGTAATGCAGACATCATTATTTAGATTTTACTGAACTCAAATATTTAGCATGTAAACACAATTCTGTAGTCCCCAAACCCTTGTAGTTGTTTCAACATAAATAGATCATCTAAAACAAAAAAACATCCATATTTTCTTTTTAGGAGTGCATCTGCTTAAGCTGCACCCTTTCCTTTAGCTATGAAACATTTGGGCATTGTATTGCCTCATGTCTACATCTTTGCATTAAGTGATTCATTTCATGTCTGCAATTGTTATCTCCCCCCCCCGTCTCATATATCTCCTCTTGCCATTTGCCCTCATGACTTTAAAGACCTTTTTTTCTCTCGGTGGTTTTATCCATCCTTCATCCTGCTCCCTTTCATCCTTCCAATTTCCATCTTCTCTTCATCTGACCCACCTCCTCCCGGTCTCCAGACAAACATCCATCTCCATTCCCCCATCACCGGCACCTCCTCTTCACCCCTATTCCAATGTCTCATCTCCCCCAACCTTCACCTGTCCTTCACCCTTTATACCCCTCCTCTAATATCTTATGTCCTGTTTTATATTTTCAACCATTTTACATTGTCAACCAGGAACAACTACTTCTTGTCCCTTTTCTCAGCTGCAGGCTGGAGGAATGTCTTTGCTCCAAAGTAACATTTGTCTTTCTACTCTCTCTTTTTTTTTTTTAATTCACTGTTTTAGCGTCAGAAAAAAAATTTAAATATCCGTTTTTGTTTGAAGTTTAGTAATAAGTTTCTTATTTTGATAGTTTGGAGAGAAATCAGATAAATCCAGTCCTCATTTGACCGAATAGGTCATGAGAAAACCCTCCACCTTAAACATCCTTTCGTGTATTTTAAGGTGGTCTTTTTGCCTCCTGACCCGTCCATACACCACCTCATATTTTTTGTCTTCCGCAGCCATTTTATGCTCTTTATCAATCACCCATCCTTCATCCCTTCTCCTAACATTAGGTCTCCATTATGCATAGTCAAAAAAAAAAACCATCAGCCGTCCTCTCCATCTCTCTGCTTGACCTTTTACATTTCCCCCCCCCCCCATTCCTCCACCCTTTCCTTGGCCATTACGGATCAATTTTCTACCATACATCCATTACCCCCAACCCCAACCCCTCCCTATTTCACCTCAGCATCTTCTCCTAACCCCCTCCCCACTCCTTCTTTTTGACCCCTGACCACTTCCATCTACCCCCCCAGCGTCTGTCTTCTTAACTCGGCCACTCATCGGTCTTCTTTCCGCCGTCTGCTCCCTCACATTTTCCCTCCTCGTCATCCATTCACCCATGCGTGTTATCACCTCATTCTTCTTCCCTCTGTCAAACTGAGATCCCATCCCTCTTTCCTCAAGCTACGTACTATATAATCTCATCCCCGATGTCTATGCATTATCCGTTCATCCCTCACCTCTTACCTTTTCTCTACCCCAACTTGCACACGAATCGCTCTCCGATGAAGATGCACTACAAGGCCGATAAGACAAAGACCATACAGGGCAGCACTATTGATTGATTGATAAAACTCAGTAATTAGATGGAGGAATAATGTGCTTAATATCCAGGGAGTGCTCAGGGCAGTAAAACCTGCAGGTCAGGAGGTCGGTGCAGCCGCCTGGTTGCGTGCATACACATACATGCATGGCGCTAGCTTCTACGCTAACTGCAACCGAGGGGTGTGATTACAATATCGATCGCTGAGCTCTCTGATCCCTGTGTGATAACATTTATAGCCGACTAATGACCACATTAATTGCACAATCGATTCGGTAATTATGATCATCCGCAGATTCGGCTAATCCACCACATGGTGCGGGTGGAGGAAGAGGGGAGCAGGTGAATCATGAATTATAAAAGAAAAGGGCTGATTTTGCTGGATGAAAGAGGCTTGATGTGTGCGCCTTATTATCTGGACGATTAAAGAATAATCCTTGAGTGGTTTTATTCCTTTCTCTTTGTCATTTATACCTAAGAGGTGTTCAGGCTAATGTGTTTACCACAGATAGAAGCTACCGCTGTCCCTTTGACATAGACCCTCATTGTCTCAGGCTCCACTTTTGTGGAAAGAGGTGGGCGAGTACATGTCTGCATTATTTCAAATGAGATTCGTCTTTTATAATACTCCCTGACACCAGTAATTACCAACACTAATGATATCTGTTTCTGTAGTTGTCATTGTACAGCCTGTAGTTAAATATGTACTGTTGGCAGTAAAGTAAATTTAAAAAAAGGGAGATGTTTCTTTTCATGCACCAGACTACTGCCAGGACCACGACAGAAATGAGCGCAGCATAATTATAGTAATATTAATATTAAAGTAATGCATAATGTTTCCCCAAAGCATGTCCATTCAAATGGATTTTTTTTTTTTAATGAAAGGCCCAGCAGGAATAGAATAGTTGCAGGACACGGTTTACTTCTGTAATGCATTCAAGCAGATTTGCAGAGGTTAGAAACGCGTAAAGAGAAACTTTGATTTTGTTTAATGTAGAATACATTTTTACTACCATGTCATTCACAGATTGGACACAATGTGGTCTTATTCATTCCTGGGGTAAAGTAAGAAAAGTCGAACTTCTTACCTTTCCAGCTGAATACTCACCTAAAATGACCGCTCTTCTGTCTGAATCTAAAATAATCTCGCTATTTGGTCAATAAAATTCTAATGAGATAGTGGGCTCAAAATGAAAAACAAGAGGAAGAGGTAAGAAAATTATAACGGGACGAAATGATAACAACGAAGAAGGGAAAGATGACGGACGGAGGAAAGGCAAACCTAAGTCTACCTGGAGAGGAGTTTACAGTAAATTCAAGCCTTATGAAGAGGGAACAACCTTCAGCTGGAAAACATTAAAGACGAGCTAAACAGGAGATGAAAATCATTTGAACAATTTGCCATTATAATGCTTTCAACCCCTGGTCTAGCTGTCTCATCGTCAGTTGCGTCCTTTTATCCTTGACTAAGCATCAGGCTTTACGAGGGTGTTTGGTTGTTTGCTACGTTTAGTTGCTGACAGCTGAGGACTATATGCTGATCAGCCATAACATAATATCCACTAACAGGGGAATTGCGTAACGTTGATTATCTTGTTACCATTGCAACAGTCAGTGGGTAAGATTTTACGATTTTGTGGGATATTTGGTCATTTATTAATCAACCAAATCAACCTAGACCGTGCTTCATTTCTTAACAACAGGATATGCTTCAATAATTCCAAATTATATATTGTAAATTTAATGGAAATAAATTGTTTTCTATAAAAAAATGTCACATCTACAGTATATGTGCATATATGTGTGCATATGTGGCATATTGAATAGTGTATAAATCGCTTGCGTTTACACTAACATGGCCAAATGTTATCTGTGAATGCAGGTCATTTCCGGTAAAGGCCATATGGGTTTGACTCACAAAGACCTCTACAGCTGACTCAGCATGAGAGCAGGACCAAAAATGCTAACGAGCTCTTTGTTTATGCGTAGAATGCGCTATTACATAAATATCCATGTTCACAGTAACTGGCTTTCATACAGGGAAGAAGCAAAATGATAGATTTTGATTCTTGGAAATATTCCCCATTGCTGTAGCTTATGAACGAGACTTGAGAGACTTCAGTTGAGTGGAGGGGAATAGATGACAGATTGTGAAGAATGGGAAGGATGGATGCGATACAGTTCAGCATGAACAGTACTCCAACTCAAAAAGGAGAACCTCAAGAGTGCGAGGCCATGAAAGCAAAGAAAGATAGGAATAAAACGCCCAGCTGGGTCCACAGCGAATGACTATGTATAATATTGTGTCAACGTGTGTGTGTGTGTGCGTTCTCTCACACTCCCTTGGCTTATGTAACTCCCTGTGTGTGTTGAGAACGGGACACAGCTGTGCGTGACGTGTTTGATGACACGCACAGACTAGCACACCTTCACTTATTCATTGCACGGCACACGCACACAGACACATCTAAAATACATGGCCTTTAATGGACCAAAGCTCTTTTTAGCCTCATGTGCAAGGACCAGTGTTAGGAGAAAGCACGGGTGAGTCATGGAGGACATGGAGTTAGTGATAATGGGGTGATTTATATTTTACCTAGTCCATATATCTTTACGTATGTCAGGATGTCTCATTATTTATCATTTTTCCTAGATGTAAGTGACAAAAATATTTTTATTGCACTCTCACATATAAAGAACTCTGTTTCTAAACGCCTGCTAATGAGCAACTTTTAGCATAAAATGTGCACATTTTTGCATCAAAATTAAATTGGTCCACCTCATTTAGTTATAGGTAAGATTTTATAAATATAAATAAATATACGTGACGAATAGTAGCAAACGTGAAAGTGTAGCGTGTTAAATGGGTCTGTTTGAATTAATGGAATTATGGATAACTTTTATGTGCAGGATCATGATTACTATTAAGGAGAAGAATGTGCAAAGGAGCCCGAAACCTCGCCATCAAAGGAAACATGTAGACCCAACTCGTGAAACCGTTGATAGATAAATTGTGAGGACTGCCCGGAACTCACTACATCATAGGGCCTTGGACCGAGACGTTGACTTTGCTGGGGTTAGACTAGTGTGGGTAGAATTACACTGGTGAGGACCAGTTCACTGGTTTCACGAGTCGGTTGTCTGGCTTAATTTCTCTGGCAGCAAGGTTTCGTGCTCCTCAAGGGGGTAAGCTGCCATAACAAATGATAATCAAAGTTATCTTTTCTTAGCTTTAATCAATACGTTCAAATAGTAGACTAGGCCTACGCTTTCATAACACGCAAGGAGTTCAATCGCACACATTGAACTCCTCAAGTTGAATGTCGGAAAAACAGTGTTGTTTTTGTAAAACAGCTTCCCCCTAGTGGGTAAAATATTAACTATTAGACAAAGATATGACGTATGCAAGTTAGATCTCCTCGGGTCGATTCATATGCACAAAATTTGGACTAAATTGGAACAAGGGTTGAGAATTTATAGCCTGAAAACTTTTGGAGTTAAAGCTCCCCCTGGTGTAGGAAATATACAATCGACCTTTCCAGAATCAGTTCAGTTCTTCCTCACACTAGAGTCTATGGGGGGTATTAAAATTGAAAATAATCCACGAAATGGACTGTATTCCAATATACAGAATGTATAGAATTTCTAAATAGATAAACGTAAAGGAACCTCCTCATTTCATAATCTACGCAATGACGATCCTTTGATGTGTTATAATGGTTGCAATCTGAAAGTCCACAGCTAGATGTGACTTTATTTCACACTCTGCACCTTTACCTAAAGAGTAAATCATCAAGGCAATGTTTTTAACTTTTAGGTTGTGTAACATTCCCCTTCACTCTAAAATCGTCATCGATATAATGAAGGGCCGACAAAATAGTGATGGGATATTTGATAAATTGTGCAGCAATGGGGTACAGTCTATCCACTGTTATATAATATTTTAGCTTGGTGATACTCATTTCAGTTTTTTAAAACATGACGGAGGTTATGGTCTATCCATTCCCGCTAGTCGGGGCATCTTTGTTATTGAGTTCATAAAAATATTCCATTTTCCATATGTGGTGGTTGTTTTTTTGTGAAAGGTATCTATGTATAAGAAATATCTCATCTCAAATTGTTCATACAAACTTTTATTACTCTAGGCAGCTCTCTTGAGATGCTTGTAGGGCACATCATAACTCACACATCACCTCACCTCACCCATGGCAACACTCTTTATTTACAGATGACAAATTGAAGATTTACTCCCTGCAGCACTGTTGCCATCAGTTCATAACGGATAAACTTGTTAGTCAAGCTTGTGGCTCCACGTGTTCAGACGAACGGAATGTCCCCGGTAATCCATAAAATGCAGAGTTAGCACACACCTGCTTTCTTTAGCTTATTCCCAAACGCTTTTCTGTCTGTTTGCACCATTAATCATCCCCCCCCCCAATCCAATCTAATGCCTTTTTGTACCACATTGCCAGACCATAATAATACTCTATGCACTAGTGCCACACAGCAGTCCTACACATTTTCAATTACATATACCCGTAATGGTGAAACGGTGTCCATCAAAACTAATTCCTTGACACCGAATCCTGAATAAAGTGGGATTATCATAGCCTGATGTGTAAACGGAGCTCATGCAATCACATCATAACACCCAGTCCATCAGTCATGTGGAAAATACCCGGCTTCAGGAACAGGATGGTGGAGCTGCCAGATTAAACCCTGCAGCATTTTTTTTTTTTTTAAATGCAAGATTTCACATGTATCTTTTGTTTGAGATCTTTTTACAAAGTGCATAATAATGCTGTTACCACTGTACGTGTGTGGGTTTGGGTGGGTGTGTGTGTGTGTGGGTGGGTGGGTGGGTGTTCTGTTTATAAATACATAGATAATAATACGTAATATTATATATAAATTATATATATATGTGTGAGTATGTATGTGTGTGTACGTACATACCTTTATATGTGTTGTGAACATATGCCAGCCTATATGTATGTATACACACATGTATATGTATACATGTATATTATACATATATATACTGTATATATATGTACTGTATATATATATAGTATATATACATATATACTATGTATATATAGTATATATATATATACAGTATATATATATATATATATACTGTATATATATATATACAGTCTATATATATATATACTATTGACATCTGATTTGTTATCAACTGTTATTTCTATTATTTGAATTTATTCAATGTTGTTATAGTACACCAAAATGTATCTCTATCACTCTTTCTTTCTCTCCAGGACCTCCCTCCCCGCCTCGAGACCTGGTCTACACCCTGAAGCAGTCCACGCTGATCTTGGAATGGGCTGCACCCTCTGACACGGGCGGCAGGGCAGACCTGACCTACGGCGTAGCCTGCCGGAGATGCGTCGGGCGGCAGTGTGAGCCGTGCGGTGCGAGTGTCGGGTTCGTTCCTCAGCAGGCGGGCCTGACAGAGAGAACGGTGACCGTGGTCAACCTTCTCCCCAACACCAACTACACTTTCACCGTGGAAGCATTGAACGGCGTTTCGGAGCTGCTGCCCAACAAGAGGTTCTACACGCAGGTCAACGTGTCAACAAGCCTTCCCGGTGAGTTCCTGCTTCAAGTCTATAAATAACCATACACAGTCGCACATTCACACGTAGGGAGGGATTTTACCTTTTCAATTATCCATGAGCCACAATGAGGTCACACTGAATTACTAAAAAGATGAAACCAATGAGTTCAAATGAGACAATCCGGCCCACTGTGATGATTCTGAAATAAACACTATGTGCCAGATAAGGATAAATCCAGTTTTTTCGTCAGCCTGCATTGAATTTAATCCTCATTTTCTGTGTCCTCAGCCGCAATTTAAAAACATCCAGGAGGATTGTGCAATGTTAATATATGTGCTATTGTTGCGTTTACTTCCAAAAAATGGCTGCAGGGAAAAGATGAACTTTGCAGCTCTGTGATTTAATGTTTTGTTATCACTTTAGATGAAACAGCAGATTAAACATATTCTGTGGAAAAGAACATGAAGTGCTGTTCTCTAAAACTCAATTAACTTCTTGTAACATCAGGGAAGTTTGATATGTCTGAATTTATCTATTAATATATTCAAATCTCTTGTATTCAGCCTAGAACCCACCCAAAACGGGGCAAAATTCATAAGCTAGCCAAACTGTGTCCACTTTATAGTTTATGTAAATTAAATAGTTATAAAGAATATTTTAGTGTCTTTTGTGTTTCAATTCTTGTCATTTGTTTGTGAGCCATGATCATTCTGTTTGTATTGTGTCGACTAGACTAGACTTTGTTTTTCTTTTCATAGAAATAATGAGAAGCAGCTGCTCTAATTAACAATGAAAATAATTTTTCAGTTTGTGTTGAAATATTGTCATTTCATAAAATTCTTAAATTGAACAATCGGGACAAAAAATGGTCTGACTCTCATAATAAATTGTTGTTACAATAGCTTCATAATGTTAACCGTCATACCTTGCTGCTGGTTAAATCTAGCTCAATTTTAGTAGAATTAGCTGAAATCGCTAATAATGTCAAAGTTAGGTACATTTTCTTCACATTAAATTTTATTTTCTCAAGACAATCATAAAACTCCCAGAAAATATTTCATGGAATTGCTTTTTTGCAGTGAAATGTTTCTTTTTTCATAATATCCACCATCGGATGGACATGGACCCCTATATTTGTATAAAGGTGGTGTAGATCCCCATATATTTACGGTGTAAATCAACTAGAGTCAACAAAGAGAAGTCATGGAAACAATTTCCTACAGCAAAAATTGGGTTTATTTGAATAGTAAGTAGTTATTTTGGTCACACTTAATGACCTTGAGTTGTGTTAATAGGACCAATTAGGGTTGATTCAATGTTGTTACCTGGAATAGGTCCTACTTTATTTAATAGTGTTGTTTCAACTACTTTTAAATGAGTCAAATCATTTCACTAAATGGAGTCTATCTAACCCAAATATATTAAGTTGGACCAACAGAATTGCTTTCTGCTGAAACGAACCTATGCAATTGTGTTGCACTATTTTCCATGATGTATTTGATTTAATCCAAAGAATATCAGCTGAGTGTAAAGACTGTGAATGGTAACAGAGATTGAATTTTCCATACAACATCCAGAGTGGACACAAAACAAGAAAAACTGGATTATATTGCTTCAGGTCAACTTTATCAACTTTAATCTAGTAAAAGTAAAGAATTTCCTACAATTCCTAGCTCATGTAATCATTTTAATCTATTGAAAATTAATTTATATATTAATAATATATATTTAAATATGACACATGAGTAAATATAATAGCCAGCAAATTTCCCTCTCCTTTTTCCTTTTTTAGTGTACAAACATAAAGAGGCCTTCAGATGCACATTGTTCGCCTCAATTTCCATTTGTGTGTATGCTCAGAGCCGCACACACACTATTCCCCCAAACTGACAGTTCCCCAGCACAGCAAGTGTCACAGGTGGAGGTAATCTCATTTTCATCAGCAGGTCTTCAGCAGGCCATTAGCCAGAGACGAGAAAAAGCGCTTTGCCAAGTAGCCCTGTCTACCAGCTCCACATCAGAACTATTTCAGGTAGCTCAGGTGTGAAAAGACCACACACACACACACACACACACATAATGTGCAACAACACGTTCTGGTTTAATCCCTTACCCCTTATTTGAATTAAATGCACAAATGAATTTACCTGTCATCCTTCTTAAACGCGTTAATGAAGACAAAAATGTTTGCTCTCTTTTTTGTAAACTCTTTATTTGGACACGGTGAGCGAAATTATAATAATGTAGAACACAATGGAGTAAATTCATTCAGTACCAAAGCAACATGACTGGAAGTTGCTGTGCAACGAAGCAAGTGGGAATGACAAAGTATGTTACTGCCACTAATTGGAAATACGTTGTGTGGAAAGCACTGACTGATGAATGGAGGACAGAGAATGGAGTCACATGACTGCAGTAGTACTCAGCCCGCGTCTCTGGTTAGCTTCAAGCGTGCTAACATGGTTTACTTGTGATGGCGAAAAGACCCTTCCTGTGATGAAGGGAGCATAAAAGCATGCGCCTCGTCTGTGTGATAAAAATAGGGTTAAAGGCTGAGATTATGTCTCTGTCTTTATAAAGAAGGATGAGTTTTTGTGGATTTATATTCAAAGTGTTTTTGTGAATGGGTGGACCGGGCCCAAAGTGAACATCAGGAGCAAGTAAGGGGCTAAAGGATAACTTTGTGTGATTGTGGGTTTGCACCACAATCATTGTAAGATTTTGCACTACTTTTGAACACCTAATCTTATTTTTATGAACTTCAAAGATTCCGGAATAACTGATAGAAAAAACTTTTATTGAAAAGATTTCCTAAAATGTACTATTTTTGTTGAATTTAGGTCGACCCGGCAAATTAAGGGTGTAGTAACACTTCTTGTTATTTTAGACATTACTTCTTCACCGTTGGTCCGATTTAGTCCAAATTTGGTGAATATGAATCACATCAATGACATCTATCTTATGTTTCACTCTAATAAACTAGATTTATGCTGTATATCCCCAATGAAATCCCACCTGATTGAACTTCTATTAAATGTTACGATATGTCCACAGTGTTTTTTTCGTAACAAAAAAGGTCAACCTAGTAAGTAAAATATGAACAGTTAGAGGGAAATACGAAATATTCATGATAGATCTCCATGAGATAATTCCTATGCACCAAAGATGGACTAAATCGGATCAATGATTTGGAAATTATAATGCAATAACTTATGTCGATAAAGCTCCCCCTAGTGTCAGAAATATATAAACCCACCTTTCCCAAAATCAATCCAGTTCTTCCTCATACTAAGGTCTATGGGATGTAAAGTTTGAAAATGAATAAAGGTTCTGTCCGGGTAACAGTGTTTTCCATTCGAAAAGGCTCCCCCTAGTGAGTAAAAAATAAACAACCAAGGTAAAGTATGATATTTACAGGACAGATATCCTCGAGTTGATTACTATGCACCAGATTTGGACCCAAAATCTTAAATCAATCCAGTTCTTCCTCATACTAAGTTCTATGTGTGTAGGAATTTTGAAAATTATCCATGAAATATCTTTCAAGTTATCGCGCTAACACGAAAATTCTGCGGCGCCAGGAATGACAATTCAATAATACTCACGACTTTTGGGGGATGTAATTGTATTTTATTCACTAGGGTGAGCTTTCTTTAACGAAAAGTTGTGTTTTTCAGGCATTACTTCGCATTTAATTTGGGTTCAATCAGGGGGATTACTTGTGTTAAACAGGGGATTTGGGGCTTTTTGGAGATATACCCTTGCTGCGGGGAATGACAGCAAAGGCTTATAGTTTTTTTTTTACCCATAACATTTTTGTATGTTATCCTGTCTTCTAAAACCACGTCACATTTCCGATCTATAGTTTATCAGCTTTGGGAACAAAGCTAAAAATGCATTTAAAGAGGATTTATCTGCTGGCTATAAGCTCAAAGCCACAAGGTCGTAGGGACTCCGAGTCCGAATGGAAGAAACCTGCGGTGATTCTTTTTTTCAACCCATGGCTCTTTCAACCTTTCCGTCTTTTATCTGCTCTTGCCTGTCTTTCCGTCTTGTCAGCAGTTGTCATGGCGTAGGGTTGTGGATATTACGGGGTATTAGGGTGTGAGTCGTCCTGCTAGCTCTGTCATCCAGGGGGATTGGACAAGGGGTTAGCAGAGTGTGTTTGCAGGGGTTTCAGAAGACTTTCTGTGTCAGGAAGGATTTAGACTGACTTTGGTGTCGGGATTTTAAGCCTGCTTTGCTCCCTGCGTGTGAGAGAGATTTTATAAATGGTATTTGATTTGTTCAGTTGAATTTTTTCTTTTCCCCGTGTGTCTTACCTCTCCTCACTTTACCCATCACCCGTCTGCTTTGTTTTTAGACCGTCGGTTTCCACTTATGACCAGCAGAGCATGATTCACATCAGCTAAAGATCACGAAAGCCTCTTTTCTGCTTCCCTCATCGGACAGTTCTCCTGCAGGGTCAACGGTGGGGTGGATGCGTGTCTATGTTGAGGGGCTTAAGTTAGGAACCTTCTGGGTATAATCAGGCAGGGAATATTTCTAATGTTGGATGGAGTTAGACGGCATCGTTAATATAAACATGAGAAAAATCCAAGCTTCTTGATAAAAACTCAATGCAAATTTATTCCAATAGGCTGAGTCCCTGAAAAAAATATATTTATGCATTTTAGTTTCACTTTTTTTTTCCTTTTTCTCATACGACCATTCTTCTTTTTACTTTTTTTTCTGTTTTTAAATGTGTTTTTTTATATATAATATATATGTGCAACGAAGCAAGTGGGAATGACACTTATGGCATATATATATATATTATATATTATATCAGTAAGGAATGACTCTACATAGAGCATCTTTGTATTCTAATGGCATATTCTATATTTTTGTTTTTATATTTTTTCTTGTGTTTTTGTATGTGTGTATTTCAAACTGCTGCTGCAGTTTGTAGTTTCCCATTTTGGGATCTAGTCTAAAATTATTATAATATTGGATTGTGGAGCAATAAATCTGACATGGCAGTCTCGTCGTCTCCCCCCGCAGACAGACCCCCCCCCCTTCACATCTTCAATCTGAAACTTGAATTATGTTAGGGACTCAAACGACGACCCAGCAGATGATCAAGATAACTTTTTTCCAATGAGCCACATTTCGCGATGCGTTGTTTACAAGAATACATCTTGTGAACTTACCTCTCACTACGTTTAATACTTGTGGGTAAGTTCAGACTCCCCACCAGTCGGTTAGAACTCAGGAAACCACTTGGATGTTAGGATTCGACCTTCGAGGAGGTTCCTTCTTTTTCTCAAGCGAATGCAATCTTTCACTTGCGGAAAAATAGAACAACGGCAGGAACTGAAAAATTGAAGACACACCACGGAGGAATAAACTTTTTTTTTAAATAAAACAAAACTCAAACAGGTAGTGACAGCCTCAACAGATTTTCTCAACACATTTCCAGTTCCAGAGCATCTTGGGAGGCTGGAAGTGTTCGGTTTCCCTTTGGGCTGTGAAATGCTGTTTTACATATGCAGCACAGAAATTCATTTGGAGAAAAAACATCACCCAGGTGAGGTTCAGAGTGGGTGAAAATACTTCAGCACAGACCTCATCCTCATGACCATACATGTGTGTGTGTGTGTTTGTGTGTACCTCCTTTCCCACCCTCAAAAATCACTGACCTTTATCAATACTGCAGCAGGGATTTGGAACAAAGCACACACACACATCCTCTCTCCCCACCTCATCATCTCTTTATTACTTTTTGCTCTTTTTCTACCCCTCCCTTCCACAACCCCGTCCCCTCTTTTATTCCACCCTCTATTTCCTTTCTCATTTCCCCCCATCACATCCTCTCCTGCTCTGCCGGTAACCTCTCTATTCTTAGATGGTAATTTCTCTCCACCTCCCGCCTCTGCGTCCACAACCATTTTTTCCGCTATATCTTCTCTTTCTCAAGCCACCTGTTTTCAAGATATAATCATCACCGCCCTCATCCATCCTAACCTCTGCTGATTTATGAAACTCCCTCCCAATCTTCTCGTACTGTACCGTATTTGTTTTTTCGGGGCGCGCTAAGCTTGTTAGCAGCAGCTGGTGGGGTTTAGCCGGCAGCTGAGTCCCGAGAAACGATTTAAGGGCGCAGTCGGAGACTGGATGAGAAGGTGTTCTATTAAAGCCAGAATAACCCGAAACACACACTCGGACATCCACGGGGTCAATTTGCTTTTACGCCTATGCTCAGGTTCTCCTTCCAAGTGGATGAAAAGCCTCAAAACTGCATTTTTAAATTGATTAAGATTTTAAATCCCTCCTTTAATAAATACAAATGGAGTTCTTTAAAAGCGTCCTCTCAAAACAGATTCTTGCACGTGCACGGTGGAAGAGTGGAGGAGTTCTCACAGACAGATGGGGTTTTATCAGGAGTCTCCAGGCCACCAAGGGGAAAGGGGGGGAGTTTTGCTCCGTGTGTCAAGAATGCATGGAGGGATGGATAAAAAGGAAGAGAGGGGGGATAGAAACATGACTGGGGTTGCGTGAGGAGATTGGTTATGGGCTTGGTAAATGGGGGATCATTTTTGCCCAGGGCTCATGGGGCCCCTTATCCTGCTTCGGATTAGGGATGCATGTGTGTGCGCGTGTGTGTGTTTCACGTATGTGCTGTGCCATCTTTGCATGCCAGCCACTGTGCATTTCTTCATGCGTGATTTGTGTTCGTGCAAGAAAGGATGTGGTAATGACATCTTGCTTCTGTGTGTGTGTCTGTGTGTCTGCGGTTGTGCATGTTTATGAGCGAGCACACTTGTGTTGAATGTCTCGGCCCCCAGTGGTACATCCAAAGCGCTTTAGCTGAGGCAGAAAAGAAGAGAGGGATGCTGGAAGGCTGCAAAGATGGGGTGGAGGTGCGGGTCAGGGCGGAGGAAGGATTGGCATTTCAATATCCTGAGAGGATTACTGGCCCAAGCCTTAGATGGCCGGTCCCCGCTGAGTTACATGGGCCTGAGAGATGAACGTATAAAAGGAGGAGAGGAGCGAGGGATGGATATAGAAGTGGAGGATGGGGAGAGGTGAACGGTGTAGCATTCTGAGCAGGTTGCCTTCTGGGCGTAGGGTAAAGGAGCCGTGATGTGAGGAGCAAAAGCGAAAATACATTTATGTCTTCAAACAAGATGTGCATGCAGTCAAAACTTTTTTTGGGGTTTGAACACTGCAGAGATCGGGTGTTTTAAGTACACATCAGGGGAAATTGCATAAGGAGTACATTTACAGGATGGGGTGCGCGTATAAAGGTCAGGAGATGAGAAGAGGATCGTCAGGTCTAGAGATGAAGAGGAGGAAATAGAAGAGGAAGATAAAGAGTCAAAGACTGCTCGCAGCTAGCGAGGCAGGGTGAGGCGAGAAGCAGAGGATACATAGTGCAAAGCACAGAAGAAGAAAGCTCTTATGCTAGAACAGAATTTTGGGGATTGCGATAGAATCTTGGGATTATTTGGGAATTTTTTCAAATAATTTTCTTTAGTGAAACTTTAGTTGTGCTTTCTGGAAACACTTTATCCTCATAACACTTCAAGTTTGTTTGACCTTGGCTGAGATATACTTTCTTCCGACTGTCATTTTTTTCAATAATTATGTCAATAATGATGTTAACGATAGATTCCTGTATATGGGTCTTGACGTTTGAGGCTGAAGCTCCGTTGAACTGCTAACAACACTGAAATGATGTCATAGGGCTCCATCCAAACAAACAAAATCCACTATGAACTTGTAGATATTCTCATTAAATGTGTGTATTTTATTTTAAAGACAGAAAAGTAACTTGTGTCTAAAGCTGTCTAATAAACACGGAAGAGTGAAAAAGCATAAATAATGTGAAAACTCCACTCCTCTGAAGTGCAGCAACGTTCACTGCTGGATGGTTATCATTTTCTGCAGGGAAAAAAGGATTATTTAATGTCTGAATGATGGAATGGAAATAATAAGAACATCCAAACAGTGATGGGTTTGTCGCTGACTCTTTTGTGTAACACCTTTTCAAACAGCTCTGCCTGTTGAATATAAGTTCCGCTTTTGACTGTTTGAATGGTGATCGGCAGGAATTAATTTCAGCCTCATCAATGACAGCAAAAAGTAATGTTTTGTTTTGTTCCCTTCCTCCACTGAAGGAGCGCTCCTCTTTCTTCTTTGTCATCCAGTATCTAATAGCCCTTTTTTTCACTTTCCCACCTCTCCAGCGTCTCCCCCCCGATCCCCCCCCCGATCCCCGCCTCCAGCTCTGTGCACGGAGACGTTTGGATCCTTTTTGCCTCCTTAATTAGAAGTGATGGGAAGGTGAGGCTTCAGCAGGCACCAAATGAATAGAGTCATCAAGCTACTTTTCAGGACTATAGCCCAGCCACTTAAGAATCTTTTTTATCCTGTGATGGGAATTTTAATTGCCTACCTCTTGGCTCGTAATTGGAGTCTGTAAAGAGGCTCTTTCAGGATCTTTAGGGTGCATGCGGTGTGCGTGTGTGTGTGTGTGTGTGTGTGTGTGTGTGTGTGTGTGTGTGTGTGTGTGTGTGTGTGTGTGCGTGTGTGAATGCTACAGCCAGGGATTGTCGCGCTCACTTAGGAATAAAAACAAAGCTTGAAGGGAGGAGATGACACACGCAATGTTGCCAGTCAGTCGAACTTTATGTGGATAGCACCTTTTCAAACACATCACAACCCACTGATTGTTAAGTAAAATGGATTTAGAGGCGGATGCAAACTGGCAAATGTAGTAATGTTAATGATATGATTAAAAAACTCAAATATACAGTGATGGCACTTTACACTCCATCAACGTTCCAACCTTCACCTACGCTAAAAAAAAAAAGAAAGTCTTTGCATAGTTTTAGTTTAAATATTTGCTTCAATTCGATTTTTGTTTAAATAATCGGTATTCTGCAAATGTATTCTTTCAGATTTTAATAGAATCAACCTAAATCTTTTTACAGAACAATCAAATTGTGTCCGTTAACAATGATGACCGTCATTTTAAATATGTCACATATTTAAGTTTCATTCAATTTGTTAAAATTATTGAGATTGGTTCGCATAGAAATTTCATTTTTTTTTGAATGGGATGGATTAGTAGAAATCTAGATTTTACTTGTTTCATCATCTTTTAGTGACGAATATGCATTACATTAAGTTTATTATCAGAGCGACTTTTAGTATTTATGAGAAGTGCTCTATGAATAAAATATATTATTATTATTAGTTTGTCTATTTTGAAATTATGTCATACAAATGCCTGGAAATTTAACATGTAATTTGAATACATACTAATGTCTTAAATATTAGGCTTCAATATTTTTTGAGTGTATGGTCATGATTTCTGGGTCGTGACTGAAAGAATGAGGTCAAGGGTACGAGGTGCTGAATTTAGATTCCTCCCTAGGGTGGCTGGGCTCAGCCTTGTAGAAAGGGTGAGGAGCTTGGATGTCCGGAGGGAACTCGTTGTGGAGTCGCTGCTCCTTCCCATTTAAAGGAGCAAGATTAAGTGATTCAGGCATGATTAGGTTGCCCCCCCTTCAGGGTTTTCAAGTCAACTGGGAGGAGACCCTGGGGTAGAGCCAGAACTCCCTTGAGGGGCATATCTCACTGGGCCTGGGAATGCATCGGATCCCCTGGATAAGCTGGAGAATGTAGATGGGTAGAGGAATACCGCAATACCCTTCTTGACCTGCTGCCACCATGACCTGACCCCGGATAACAGGGGGAAAATGTAACGGAATGGAGTAATGGTTGACAACAACTACATTGAAGTCAGACTGATTAGTCCAGAGAGGTTGTGCCGTCACTTATTAGCATCACCTCATATTTGTGTTCCGCTTTGAGGAGCCGCCGAAAAAATAGCATTTCCTCAGAATCAGAGTGTGATATAAGGCTGGAGGGGTGTCTTTGATAAGCATCCTCTGCCAGCCCCTTTCAAGATGGAGCGACGCAGGTGAGGACACAAAGCCGTCACCGAGACATTTGAAAGTAAAAGTCAAACTGCAAAATCATTCATCCCGTTCCTCTTTCTTCCTTATGCCTCCTGAGCTTTATTTCGGCTGTGTTTGCGTTAGTGTGCCATCTTTGTTTCTTTTTGGTGGCCTGTTGCTGGAGGGGAGCGGAGGTTGGCGGCGTCCCGCTGTGCAAAATGGGAGAGAGAGAGAGGGAGAGAGAGAGATTCTTTAGAGATTCAGCCGTCTCTCTGAATGATGGCACACTCTGATAAAACCGTAGGAGGGTGACAGACCCTCCTACGGTTTCATCAGATCAGCAGGGCACATCACTTCCAAACAATATGAAGAGCATTTTATTTTATTTTTTTCAAACAACCCCTTTTATGTTTTGTGAATTTAAAGTTCATTTTATTGTTTTTCCTCCCCTTCACACACCATATTTAATAAAGCCTTGTGGCGCCCCTTCATTCCAACACACCATTTTGTTTGAGCATGATGGATGCATAATTGGGGAGGGGGGTGTCTCTCTGTCCCGCCTTTTAGATGGCAGCGGATGTCGTAAAAGATGCAAATCAGACGTGTGTGAATGTGAGGCGGAAAGTCACGATGGGGGTCTGCATAGCCAGCGCCTGGGGGGGGAGAATGAGGGTGCTGAAGATTCCCCAATAAAATCCGTGGCACCCCCACAAGTATTTATGAGTCAGTTTATTAACATTTATAGTATTTCGTATTTTTACGAATTAGAAAATTAACAAACTGGATGTTTTAAAATGAAAAAGAAAAAAGGAAATAAAGGTGATGTGATCGGGTCAGTTGGTGCAGCGAGCTAGAAACTTTTGTCTTTACATCAACGGAAGTTTTCCCCTGGGATCAGAAAGCACAGTCCGGCATTCTTCCCCTGAGCCTTGGGCACCCACGGGAGTTCCATTAGTTCTCTGTGGGGTTTTGGGGGGGGTTATTTCCCCAGATTTTTCTTTTTCCAGCACATAAACTATACCAATCAAACATTCACTTCCTGATTAATAAATCCCAGCCACTGACAGGTGATATTATAATCAAATAATGAATGTTAACCACTTTAGTTGTTCGTGGTTATAATTTTATGGATGACCCGGGTATAGGGTTGAATATCTTCCTTAGAACTAACATAGATGTGTCTGCATGTGTGTGTTAACACGGCATCGAGGTAGGGGAATCGGTCTCGCTGTTTAGAATCAGAAACTAGAGCATTGTTGTTCTGCTATTGTTTTGTTTATTCTTATGAAAGAAATGTTAAAAAGAAATATAGATCTCACTAAATAGCACTAAATTTGGACTAAATCGGACTAATGATTGGGAAGCTATGTCCGAAGAATTTCGTTTTTCGTGAAAAAAGGCTCCACTTAATTTGTAAAATATGATTAGGCGGGATAGAGCTCCTCCAGTGGAATCATTTTCACCAAACGGGAACAGAATCGGAAAAACTGTAAGTGCTATGAAAAGTTTGTCTCTCCAGCTGTAAGCCAGAAGCGTTTGATCTCGGTACTTCGGAAGACTGGTCCATTTTTGTAGCTGCTCGTCTGCGCCTTTAAAAGTTTGTGTGTTTGTTAGCGTGTTTATGTGTGTATTTGTTAGTTTGTGTTTGTTAGTTTGTGTGTGTGTGTGTGTTTGTATGTGTGTTTGTTAGTTTGTGCTGGCCACGTTTTTTATTCGGCTGACTCTTGCTGCTGAGGCTGTCTGGTTTGACAGATGTGTTGAGATCCGACTTGGCGTCTTCCTTAAGGCGGGAGCACACCGGGCCCGACGAGTTCTCAGGATCAGTCTGTGTACCGCTGTCAAGAGCAGTTTAAGCAAGTTGGCGGCGGTCGCTCTTCCTGGTGGGGCTTGCGGGACGCCAGATTTGACGGATTTGTTATTTCGGTTAAGGCTAAGCCAACAGGTAAAAGGTGTTTTGACCCACAGCAGTTCCTCCTCATACTCACTGAAGATCAACAATGTATAGGTAACATTTATCTTTGGTTGCGTCCAGGTGTTTCAAACATCATAATAATATTATTTTCACAACCTGTTGTTTTTTTTTTTGCAGCACGAGACCTTTTCGTCCTGCCTTCATGTTTCCTCGCTCTGGTATGATTCTCATCCACCCACCCGCTGAGTGAGACTCTTAATCATCCCATCACTTAGACTCCCTCTCGCTCTCTCTCTCCCTCGCTCGCACTTAATCAGACACATGATCGCACCAAGGTGGATCAAATCCCTGCAATGTATTATCACGTAGCTCCGATGAAATTGTGCCCTTTCCAGTTGTCCCCACAGAACCTCATCTTTTCAGAGGGAAATACCCAGATCTGTGTTTTGAGTTTGTTACACGTCTCATTTCCCTCACCCTAAAACCCTCCCTCGCCTTTTTCTTCCGGTACTGATACCAACGGCTCTAACCGCAGATAATGGCTGCCTCTGACTGCATCTCTGCACCTCACCTTTGAAGCCGTACCGACTAGTATCTTTTTTTTCTTTTTTTTATCCTCCTCCTTCTCCTCTCCTACTGATGCTCTTTCTTATTCTGGCAGGATAATTGCGTGCTTGCATGTGTGTTTGGGATGAGGCATCCAGGTGGTTGGATGCAGATAGGGCCGATTAGACTGGGGACGGGTTGCCAGATAGCGCTCCTCTGCTGGGATGGGCTGATAGTCAGAGATTATAACCAGCAAGACTCGCTGCGAGATAGTGAGACCTGAACGGTGATGTCTGCTCTTAAATACAACATTGTTAGATCAGTATTCAATCACATGCATGCACATATATCCTCCTCGTACATCGTGAAATATAGATGGTGCGATGTCACCTAATAAATGAGAGACTGGTGTGATTTTATACAAAATCAGCTGTTTAATAACTACTTTATTTTACTGCTTAATACATTGTGGTTTAAATAAATGTGGGTAAATGGTCTAAGTCTGAAACCTGTTTTCATTTCTACTGCTCTCATTCTATCCTTCAATGCAGGATATTTATATCCCTCAAAAGTCTGGGACTTTATGGAATCGTCACATTAGATCCTTTGTTAGCGCAATAACACAAAAGCCATTTCATGGATCAATTTAAAATTCTGTAAACACATAGACTTTGGTTCGAGGAAGATCTGGATTAATTTTGGGAAAGGGGAATTGTGTTTTTGAATACTTGCTGGAACTTTATCTCCAAAGTTTTCTGGTCATCATTCCACAGCCGTTTCTTCAATTTCCTTAAAATTTGGAGATCTATCACCTAAGGTTTTTTTTTGTTTTTAAGACAAAAACGGCTTTTCCTGGACAGAACTCAAAAACAGTTTTTTGTATCATTTTCCATTTTTATTGTCCGATAGACTTGAGTGCGAAGAAGAACTGGATAGATTTTTGGGAAAGATCGGTTTGATATTTCTGACACTAGAGGAAGCTTTATCTCTTTTCTAATTTCTGAAGCATTGGTCTGATTTAGTCAGAATTTGGTGCGTATGAATCAACTTGAGGAAATCCATTTTGTACACATCAGGTTTTACTTTAATCATTCATATTTTAGTCCTTAGGGAGAAGTTTTTGAGAAAAACACAGTACTTTGGACCTTCCATATCCATCGACCTGAGGAGAGCTATCTTGTATATTTCATACTCTAATGTTTATATTTTCCCCACTACGAGGAGCTTTTTTTTCTTTTCTTTTTTTTTACAAAAAATGCACTGGACATAACTTCATATTTAAATTGAGGGGATATCAATCAGGCAATTACATGTACAACGCAGGGGATTGGGGACTTCTCCGCGGACACACCCTTGCTGTCAGGGACGAAAGCATAGGTCGAATTTAAAATCTAAGTAAAAACTTTTTTTCATCAAAAATAAACCAATTGCACAGATGGAAGTTAGTGTTATTGACAACAATAACAGTAATTAATCACCATTAGTTGTATGAGGAAAATACTAGTATTTGACAAATGGGTTAAAGTTTTCGGAATGGTATGAACTTAACAGGATTTTAAGTCGGTTCTGATGATTTCTTAGAACTGTTTTTTTTAAGAAGCCTCAGGGATTGCTGGTCTTATATCAGAGGACAGGTTCCTCGCCCTACCTGCATGGCTCCAGCAGTGTTTCGAACAGTTCCAGTCTGTCATCTTCAGCTGAGCTTTGCATGGCTAAGTTGTGCGTCCGCCTCACTGGATTTTGGTTTGTGGATCTGAGTTTGACCTGCTTTACCTTTTCAAGAGATGAATTTCAACACCTGGGCAAATCCTGGATGAGTGACTCCACTTTGAGAAATTTGAGCTCTGTTTTGTTTGACACATCAACGCCCTCGGCTCAAACAACATCAACAAAGTAACACCGACTGCATTTAGATTCACATCAGTAACACGGTTATTCTCAGGTTTATGGCAGGTTTGGTATTTGGGTTTGTGCATCTAATCCTGCCTGGTCTCAGTGACTGGGATAAGATCTTATCTTGATTTTTAGAAATCTGGTTCTTCCAACCAAAGAACCAGTGTTTTTTTTTTTACAGGTAATAATAATAATAATACATTTAATTTATAATGCACTTTACATTTGGGTCAAATCTCAAAGTGCTAAATAAGGTATACGTCTGAGGTATAAGGTATACGTCTTACAGGATAAGACGTACAAGGTATACGTCTTACAGGATAAGACTTATAAGGTATACTTCTTATCCAGATTTCTGACAGGCCCAGAGTGACCTAACAGAAAATGAACACACCTTATCTTAAGGTTATGAAAGGATTAGATATACTTTAGATGAAAAAAAAAATGCTTCTTAATGCCGAGCTTGATGGAAAAAACTAGTAAAACACCAAACACAACTGTTTCACATAGCGGATAAAAGAACACTCTACTCATCAAAAGGTTACTCTCTTTTCTCCGTTACTGATTTCTGTCATGACGACCATCTCCCACCAGTCACATCTCTCAGTCTTAATCCAGATGACCTCGTCCGTGTCCTCGGGTAGATCCCATCTTGTGTCAGAGTGACAGCGGCCATAATTGAAGATATGTTTCGTATCGTTCGTCGAGAGAGAATAAATCATATCTGAAAATGGCCATCCTTAAATAGATCCCGCTCTAAACCCCAGTGGTCTCATATCCCTGAAATGTAGCACGATATCTAAAACTTTTCCATGAATCATTTTCGAATGTTTATACCCACATAGACCTTAGAGAGAGGGAGAACTGGATTGATTTTGGGAAAGTTGATTGTAGATTTCAAACAAAAAGGGGAGTTTTATCTCCAAAAGCTTCCAAGACATAATTTCTCAAAGATTGCTCCGATTTGGCACGTGTGGATTGTCTCGATGAGATCTATCTAACATGCATTGTGCTTTAGTGTAATAGTTCATTTTTTACTCACTAGGGAGAGCTATTTACAAACCCCCCCCCCACTGTTTTTCTGAAATAACTTCTTATCTCTGGCTACAATTGGGTCCAGATTTGGTGCAGATGGATCGACTCTAGGAGATCTGTCCAGTAAATATCACATTTAACTATAATAGATCATATTTTTTTATTTTTCTATAATTTTTTTTTTTTACGAAAAAAACTGGTTCTCCTGACATAACTTCACATTCAGTTTTTGGAGTTCTATCAGCGGGATTGCTTGTTCAACGCCGTGTATTTTTGGACATTTTCGGGGAAATAGCCTTGCTGGCGAGGGACGACAGCATAGGCCCCTTATTTTTTTTTATAGTTACAATCAGTAACCGAGTAACGAATATGTACTATGCATACAGGTATATATGAATAAGCAGATTCCAATACCAGGATAATGATCGTAACTCGTAAACACAGCCACTGATTACCCTCTCTATTACGAGCACAACAGGTCATCTCCTCAAACCGTCGTCTCGTTGCTGCTGTGATTTTCGGAGATGATGTTTCAGACTTGTTATGCTTTTGTGGAGAGACAGCTCATCAGTGCAATAATTATAATAGTAATAAGGAAGGAAAAATTGCTTTTCAACGCACCTGATAATGTCTGCACAGTCACTCACGCCGGAAGTGTGGGGGAAAATTAGAGTTAAACTCTGGGAATTGATCAGACTGAGGTTATTCTGATTCATTCCGAAGGTTAAAGCATTGGCGTTCAGCAGGATATACAAGAATCCACACAGTATCCTGCCCGTTTGAAACTTTGACGACTATATTAAAGATGCACGTTCCACTGGAACCACTGACAGGAATGCTTGTGGCTGTGGGTGTTTTTAAAAGCTCCAGGGACAGCCCAACCAAAAGAAACATGGTGTTCCCGCTCATGAGCTGTCAATCACATAAATCGCTGTGCTTCAGTTTCAGTTTAACCCCAGGTAGGAGTGCTGTGCCTAGAGGGAGAGACTCTGTGGCTCTTTATTAACCCTTTGAACAGGAACAGGCTCGAGCGGTACGGCTCCCTCCATCATTCCTCGTACCCGCTCGCCGCTTCGTTCCTAAACACGCATGCAGTCGCTCCCTCTTTAATATGCAGAGGCACACAGCAGCGCGTAAAGTTGTACAAGCGGCAGAGATGGCGAGAAGTAGAACAATAAGAACCCCCTCCTGACATGATGGATGTCATCTCAGCAGAGGCACAGGGGGAGCTGCGGGGAACGGCGGTCTCCCCCGGGAGCAGAGATGGAGACCAAGGTGTGCTGAAGAAATGGCTGAGATATGGAGATTCAGGGAGAAAAGTTTCAGAGAGGAGGACTCACAAAAGTGAGGAGGCATAGGAGGAGGAGTGAGTTTCTGAGCCGTCGGGCCTGGGATAACTGCTCCTCTCGGCCTGTGTCCTTTGATAACGACACACAGATGCCAGTGTTGCACCTTAGCTGCCCCGGCACATATGGAAGCGAGAGCCTACAGCACCGGCTGCCATTTTGTGCCAAAGTCTACTCATTCATCTACTTGCCTGAGTTTTCAGCCTGCCGCATAACCGGCAGTGTCTGGTTTTTGGTGTGTGTGTGTGGATGTGTGTGTGTGTGTGTGTGTGTGTGTGTGTGTGTGTGTGGGTTTTTCTCTGAATGACTGGAATTTGAAGTGAAAGACTTTAGAAAGATGAGCTCATCCTCTGTAACTGAGGAAATTAACTCATACACAATCTGCTGACACTTTAAACCAAAATGTTCAGATTGATTATTTAGAATGACTAGGGTAGTGAATTTGTTTTGATTTTTTATTAACCTAAAAATTCCAATAACTTTTTGCTGCCCTTTGCGTTCATCACACTCATCATTTTTGTCTAATATAGACTTGTTTTTGAATGATGCAGCTGTTGAATTCTATACAATGCGTTGAATAGATGATTAACGTTCTACAGTTTGGAGAATTCATAATTTGATTTATATGAACCCTTTGAATATTATATATCCATGAAATAAAGTGTTAAATTCAGACACTCTAAAGGTTTAGCTGCAGAAATATCCAATGTTGAAATTGAATAGTGTAAAACAAAGTCCGCAAATATGCTTTTTAGATTTTTAGCTAATTTAGATTCAACTTTAATCAATCATGTTACGAGTAATTAAGATGTTTCAGAAAAACAAATCAAAACAAAAAGTTTTCTTAAAATGTGTTTTTTATTAAAGATACTTTAAAAATGTGTTTCAGGCACTTCAATTTTCTTAGGTGATCGACGGCGACAGGTTTTGTACTATTCTCAACTTATTTGGTTTTGTAGTGCAATATTGATCATGACCTTCATTGAAAACTTATTTCACCCCATCTTGTTTGCTAGTGTTGTTACAGTGTAGTGTTGTTGTATCTAACACTGGACTTTTGTTGGACCTATAGTAGAAGTCGTAAATAAGAACAGTATTTATTTAATAAAGAAGTTATCAAATACTAACTGGGCCTTAGAAACAAAATTAAAGAAAAAACAACAACTACCAAACTGGTTCCAGCTGGACTACACCCACCTTTGACCTGCACTACCAGACCCCTTCCACACACTCCAACACACTTTTAAGACCCTCAGAGATTTTTGATGCTTCAGAACCAGGATGAGAATGTCGGGTCATCAGTCTGTGAGTTGAAAATCAAGTGTCTCTAGGTCATTTACCAGCACTGTGATCCAAAAGCGGAAGAGCGAGTCGACCTCTGAACAGCTCAAAATGAATGAAATTAAAGTTTTGGATTTACCTAGTCATAGTCTGGACCTTAACCCCATTCAGATGTTGTGGTGGGACCTGAAAGGATCAGTTCATGCAAGAAAGATCAAGCATTCACTTGCTTTTGTTGGTGGCACAACTAGCTATTAAGTTCACACTTTTATAACATTTTTGGCTTATTAAGGAACATTTTTATTTAAAACCCATATTTTTTGTGTATTCAGGCTGTCTGGGTTTTCATGATATGACAGGATATCATAAAAAACACACAAAGATAGGAGAAATCAGGAGGCCATCCATCATACAAGACATCAGCTGCATAATAAGAATATTCTTATTTTTGTTTAAACCACAGCTTCTGTGACGGGTAACATCAGCTCCGAATTGCTTAAAATGAAAAATCTTGGTGTTTTGTTTTCCACGTATTGTGTTGTTTTTTTTTCATTTAAATAATATGAAAATTAGCCGTTAGTTTGTGACAAACGTCTCCGAGATTCAACATGTACTGAGACTGGATCAGACTTCCTAAATGACGCAGACTCTGGAAAGATTCACGGCTGAGAGGATCAGCTGCGTTCGGCATGTTTGTGCCAAACCCCATCCATCATACTTCCTCGTACCTGACTGGCTGTCATCCCAGTGTCCCTTTGAAGTTTATAGGCCATTATCTGTATCAGTGATTGGTATGGACGCGGCAAAGCTTTCATGCTGGATCCTATCAGCGGCTCTATGTCTTTGTTATGAGCGTCTATCAGTGTGTCGGCCGTGTCATTTGGGCTGTAGGATGAGGCTTTGAAAACATCTAGCCTGTACTTCCACGGAAGAGCTGCAGAGGATTATTGCCCACAGGGCCATCACCTCTTCTATATTACTTGTGAAAATCATTCTTCAACTGTGTGTGTGTGTGTGTGTGTGTCAAGTCCATTTTCAGATGGCAGTCAGCATTGATTTCTTCCCTTCAATTGAAAACACAACCCAATATTTACCTCCATAAAACTCTCCTCCGCTGTGAGCTGGTGGTGGGCGTAGAGTATATCTATGTCGAAATTCTTGAATAGAAGCACACAATGTGAAATATCAGACATGAAACGCTCTAAGAAATGGAAAAAGATATATTGTTAAGCGGATGGTCCCCCAAGAGATCAAACAATTCTTTGTGGCTTTTTGACATTTTGCATGAGATAGGCTGTATAAAAGATGGAGGCAGTGGTAAATAGAAATTTTCTTGTGCATATGTATTTGATATTTCACAATAAAATGTTCAGAAATAAAAGCAGGAAGGATTTTGAGGTATTTGTACTCTTTGTTTTCCATGTATAGGAAGTCATAATCTTAATTGTGCATATTGCATGTACTTTATATTAACCAGTAATACACACTGTAGTTAAACGTGGTTTTATAAAGTACGAGTATTAGGGCCACAATGACAAAATAAATCATTTAAAAAAGAGATTCAAGTCATAATATATATATTAAAAAGGGTTTTATTTTAACAACATAAAGGGGAATCTTGTGTGACTCATTAAAGGGGAAAAGAGGAAGTAGAGCCTCCTGTTGAGCTAAATTTCAATAATAAAATATCTTTAAAAAGAAGAAGTGAAGAAGAAGAAGAAGAACACAACATTGTCATAAGTATCAGAACTTTAAAAAAAGAAGTGTGTATAACACTTGATGTTCGGAGGAAAGAACCGGACAGACTCGGTGGAAATCTTTCTTTTATGGAGCAGGAGATGCTGCAGTGAGGAATTTAGTGATGACGTAATGGAGATGGATGTAGATTAAACACTGTGGCCAGTGATCCTAAAGTAATCTGACAACTTCATTATCACAGGGACACGCATCAGAGACTGCATGTGTGTGTATGCGTGTCTGCGTGTGTGTGTGTGCCACAGTACAATACCTAAGACAGTAGGTGACAAAAGCCAAGATTGAAAAAAACTTTACTTTCGCCCGTTTAAATTATGACTTTATTATTGTTAAGTTTACTCATGACTCTTTTTCTAGTAAAATGATAGCTTTATTTTCAGGAAATTAGGACTTTATTTTAGCAATATTACATATATTTTTCTTTCAAGGTGGGCCTTATACTCCTTCGTATAAAATGCCTGACACTGATAGACAAGTTCAAACCATTCTCTGTAAGTAGCGGGAGGTGGAAAAGGCAACTTAAAGGTCTATCACTTTAATATTTGAGCCCTCGGGTTGATTTTGATATATGTGTGTGAGTGTGTGTGTGTGTGTGTGTGAGAGTGTGTTGATGGTGAACTCATGCACACCTGTGTCAGATTGAGCTATGTGATCTGGGCTGTGAAGGAAGGCGGCGGCATAATGCATAATTCAGCACACAAGGAAGGAAAGAATAGCAAACGATAGCCTGCAGACGTAGATGGGAAGAGCAGGTTGACACTGAGCTTCTCTTTGTGTTGGGTTGGCAGGGAAAAGTCAGAAATTGTCTTTTTCTTCCTTTTTTCTCTCAACCACCTTCTATATACCCCATTGATTTCTTCCGTTTTACTTTCAGCACCTATATCATATATGAACTTTTATTAGTCTGCTATTCTTTTCACCCTGCTCTTCATGCATAGTGGGATTAATTACTTCTTTTTCTAAAGCGTTTCCTCTCCCCCGGGGAATAAATGACTGTAGAGAAGACGAGTAGTTGCTCTCCTTGAATTAATTAACATTTAATAATAGTAACTGTTGATTGTCAGTGCTTTACACGCCGCTGTTTCGTTCACTCTACACTCTCTGTCTTAAGACTTTGTGCCGCAGCTAAATCTTCTCAACTCAATTAACTTTCAGTTTAAGTCATTTTGTTTTTCCCCCCACGGTCCAAATACGCACAGATCGTACAGAACTTCTTAACCACCGGCTGTGAAAAATATGGATTGTCATAACCCTGGTGACCCTCTCAGTGGGTGGAATATATTAGACAGAAGTTTGTCCTGAAGTTGATGTGTTGGAAGCATGAATAATGGGTAAGTGTAAGAATTTGAGTTACTTTGATAAGTTGCAAATTGTAATAGCTAGAAGACTGGGTCAGGGCATCTCCAGAACCGCAGGTTTTGTTTGGTGTCCAACTTATATCAACTGAAGAACCGGGTTGCTAAGGCACATTATGGTGAGCGCCTGCAAGCCCGTGTTGTCCAATCCCAGAGAGGAGCTACTGGAGCACACAATGTGGAAAATGTCAATGCTGGTTCTGATAAAAAGAAGTCAGGACACACCTCGCACCACATTCTGCCAGTCCAGTCGAGCTTCTTTGGAATGTGCTGGGATATTTCAATCCATGGAGGCCCCCAACTGGAAGGAAAACCCTCTGAGGTTTAATTCTGTGCATTACTGAACATATATTACCTCCCTATTAGTGTGATCTTGTAAAACTATTTATTTATTTGTAGTTTCCCCAATACTTTTGACTATGAGCTGTATGTGCCGGAGAGTGTTGCTAGGGAGAGGGACGTCTAGAATAGCTTTCTTATCCCGGATGTCCTTATGATTCAAGAGTTGCATTTTTTCCTATGTTGTTTTAAACTTCTTCTTCTTGTTTCGGTTTTTATCCTTCGGGGTCAAGGATCAGCCGGTTCCATTCATAGTTACTGGCGGTACCCCTCTGGCTAACAGCACCAACTGATCCGGCATAGAAATCAAGTGTTCCGCATATTGATTCGGAAAAGGTTTTTACACCGGATGCCCCTCCCCATTTATCTGGGCTTGGGACCAATACTAAAACTACACCGATTTGTGAACCGCTTTGTGGCTGTTTGTGTTTTGGTTATTCCCTGTTTTAATACAGGACATACATACAGCTTTTACTTGGGCCCAGTGGGAATTCCTTCTTACCATTCCCCAATGAGAAGATTGGGGGTTTAATCCCCTGACTGGCCCTGCAGTCTCCGCCACTTCAAGATCTTGATCCCCAATCTGCTCCCTCAGGAGCTTCCGGGCCTTTCACTGGCTCAGATGCGGAGAGTTGGTCTCAGAATGTTGCACTTGAGTGACTCATGTGCACACACACACATATTATCACATACAGTATACACTTTTCCAGGCTTATCTCACTTCCTGGATGTTACTCCTCTTCCTCCTTTAAGTCTGATTGATTGAGCAGACATACAATAGAGTGACGGATTCACACACATACACACACATGCATGTACACAGCCACCTTACCTCCATGCAGAAGTCACTGGAGTCTTCATGAATAATGGATAAATACCTGTGTTTTCAGAGACATGAAACGAGAGACAGATGGAGACGGACAGTGTGTGAGAGATCCAGATAGGATGAGTGCATCTTTGATCCGCCGCCTAACAGGACTGTAATATCCTGCTTTTTGAGAGGAACTGCACACAAGCTGCCTGAGTGTGTGTGTGTGGGTGTATGCGTGTGTGTGTGCACACGCATACACCCACATAGTTTTGCCCAGGTGTGGGTGACAGGCAGAACATATTCATTAGTGTGGCGGTTTCCAGCGAGGAAAGAGACGAACTGACGGCTAAAGGTCAGGAAAGAGATGTGATCAGGAAAGTGAACAGAGCAGGGATGGAGAGCCGTCGACCGATTGGAGGATATAATGAAAACGGATGAGGAACTGAAAGAAGTGTAGAAAAGAGACTTGTGAGGAACAGATCTTTCAGAAATGAGCTTTTAATAAGTTTTAAACAGAAATAATAATCATTCAGGGAAAACACTCCTCGTGCTCCCCCGACCAAACCCAATAGTCTTCATTGTTCACCAGCCCAACTGCATCCCCTTTATTTTCCTTCTGCAACTTTGAGTGACAGCCCACTTTGCTACTTCATTATACAAAGCATAATTAGCACTTAAGCAGCAGGAGTGGGCGATGCTTGGTGATTGGAACACCACGTGCTGCCTGTCACTTGTTGACAGAGAAACAAAAGAACCGGTCGGCCCTCAGTAATGTCAATGTTTGCGTAGCGAGCCGGTGTGCCATCACGCACTCTATCTGAATGCGTGCAGATAATTCATCTCCTGTTTGGTTTTCCGCCGTGATCAATACGAGATGATATATCTGTGGGGATGATTTTCGCCAGATTGAGTCAGAAGAAATTCAGAGTTGGGTTTTAATTGAGAGGCTCTGGACGGAGACGGATTAGGAGCCCCTCCATCCATTAGTCTTGTGTCGATGCAGACGTGTTAGTAAATCCATATTGGTATTGATCCAATGTTCTGACCCGTACACACACACACACACACAGACAAAGAAAAAGTGTGCAGTGTTTGTTGATTCATGAGTCGTTTGCTCTTCCATAATTAATCTCTTACCTCGCTCTTACCTATTTCTGACCTTTCTCTTATCCAATTGGACTTTTACTCCTCCTAATCTACATTTCTCTATCTCTCCGTGTCAGACGAGACTGGATTCATCTTCCCGGTAAAATCCAACACAGTGTGCTGAAGTGACATCAGCGCGCTCCTCCGTTGACATTTAGCACGGTCCGGCTTTGTGAAAAGAAAAAGAGAAACTGGGAATACAGGATCGTAAAGTCCACAGGGGCTCCTCAAGCTGTTTATTGAATGATAGTGAAGTCCCCCAAACGTATCTCTCTCCTTCCTATCTCTCTTTTTTTCTCCCTCTTTGTAGCACCGTCACTGATCAGCGACCTGCGAGCCGAGAAGATCGAGCAGAAGGGCATCACGCTGGTGTGGAGGGAGCCGTCCTACCCGAACAGCAGCCGCGCCGAGTACGAGGTCAAATACTATGAGAAGGTAAAAACATCCACTGTTGGATCATAACTTCTATTTATTTGTATACCTCTTTGTTTCAGAGTAGTTTGAACTATTTTTCTAGAAGGCTGTGTTTTCAAGGTAGCCTCATTCTTACTGGTTACAAACTAGACCTACGCTGTCATCCCTGACTTCAAGTGTTTACCCCCGAAAAGTCCCCAGTCCCCGTCGTTCTAAAAGCAATACCCCTGATTGAACTCCGCAAATCCAATGTGAAGTTATTTCCACAGTATTTTTAAAAAGAAAAAAAAGCTCTCTAAATTGAGTAAGTTATGAACTATTGGATTCAAATATGGTTAAAATATGGTAAATACATGATAGATCTCCTCTGGTTGATTATTTTGCATCAAATTTGGATTGAATTGGACCGACGTATGAGAACTTAGGTGCAAAAACACTTTTTGAGATAAAGCCTCTCCTAATATCAGGAATTTACAAGCGGCCCTACTCAAAATCCAGTTATTCCTGTCTCTAAGTGGGTTTAATGTTTGAAAATGATCAATGAAAGGTATTGAGGTGTCTTGGAACAGTGTAATTTTAAATTACACTGTATTTATTTATTTTTTTAAAAGCTCCCCCTAGTGAATAAAATGTGAACTTTTAGAATAAATTATGGCATAACAAAGAAAGATCCTATTGAGTCCATTTATATGCCCTGAATTTGGAGTAAGTAGAACCAATGGTTAAAAAGTTATATAAAGAAAACCATCTATGTTTTTCATGGAAAGCTTGCCTTAGTGTCAGAAACATACAAGAAAACTTTCCCCAAAAACACACACAGCTACTTCAGACTAATGTTTATATGGGTGTACAATTTGAAAATGATAGATGATCTATTTTTTGAGTTATCGCGTTAACACGAAGGATCACCTACGGCGATGACGGTTCCATAACATCGCCAACTTTTCGGGGATATAACTATACACGACTGCACTGTAAATGAACCGCACTAAAATTCTGACCACTTAAAGTCCTTTAAACCATCATCCACACATTCGTTCATACAGTTGTGGCGCCACCTGCTCAGGAATAATGCACACGAACCCTCCACAGGCCAGTGAATCGGCCATTAGGGGCTCGGTTCTCTTGTTCGAGGACTTTGACATGTAGACTTCAGGGGCCAGGGATCGAACCACTAACCTTTTGATAAGTGGCTGACGGATCTACCATCGGTTCATGCGTGTTATCTCACTTCACGAGTCCCTCATTATAAAGTTGCAGCCGCTCGTAACTAATCCTTTATTCCAACCTCTTCCCCTTTCTGACCTCTCTCTGACGCTGCAAGAATTGCAACGTCAGAGAAAAAGGAACAAAGGAAGTTTAAAAAAACAGCAAAGATTTTACATGTCACTTAGATCGATAATCGCTTGAGCTGATTTGACCAATTCTCTGAAATGAGGAAAAATTAAAACCATGGTACGAGCTCATCCTCACCATGAATGGTATTATTGTCGCGGTCGAGGCATGACGTGCAAAGACACAAAGGAAAACTTTTGTTCCACCGAGGTGGAGATCGGGAGCAGAGATATATCTCCGCAGGAGACAACGTATCGGACAAAAGGCGGCGCAATTATGTTTATTTGTGTCACGTATTCATTGCCCTCATTATACCCATTATGCAAGGTGTGAATCCTTCCCACAAAGAGAAACCGGTGAGCGCTGCCCTTTGTTGGATTTCTAAGAACTGGAATCATGCATTGTTGCTGTCTGGATTTCTCCAGCCACACTTTCTTGAAAGCAGGTTAAAGAAAAACTCCTGAACTTCAGAAACTTTCTGACTCTTTTGAAAACTGTGCCACTCAATAAACTAGACTTATGCGGTTCCCCGCCGAAAGCAAGGGTATATGCCTAAAAATCCCCCTATCCCCTGCGTTTTACAAATACTCCCACCAACTCCTTATTAGTTATGTATGTATTATTTTTAGTAAAAACAAAAACAAAAAAACAGCCTAGTGAGTAAAATATGAACTATTAGAGGAGAACACAATGTATAATAAATAAATCTGCTCGACTCAGAAGCACCAAATTTGGGTTTAATTGGACCAAAACTTGAGAAATTATGTCCGAGGACATTTAGTGATAAAGTTCCCCCTAGTGTTGGAAAAATTCAACTGACCTTTCCAAAATAAGCCCAGTTCTTCCTCGCACTAAGGTCTATGTGAGAAGAAAATTTGAAAATGATCCATTATATAGTTTTTGGGTTGTGTCCGGAAAATGGCTAATTTCTTGAATAAAAAAGCTTCTCCTATTGAGTAAAGTAAGAAGATTAAAATATAATACTGAAGAGATTGATCTGCCGATTTATATTCACCAAATTTGGACTAAATTATACAAACAGTGAGGAAGTTATAAATAATAAATAAAAACACAAAAAAACTCCACCTAAAGAGTAAAATATGAACTAGCAATATAAAACAGAATGTATAGAAAATGTATGTCCTGTAGTTTATTCATATGCATCAAATTTGGACAAAATCAGAGCAAAAGTTGAAAAATAATGTCGGAAAACATTTAGAGATAAAGCACCACCTAGTGTTGGAAAAATGCAACTGACTTTTCCCAAAGTCATTCAAGTTTTTCCTCACACTAAGGTCTATGTGTTTATAAAATTTGAAAATGTTCCATGAAATAATTTGAGTCATTGCGTTAACACCAAAGATGTGGGGCCGTGTCGGCGCTGATGATTCCACAATATCCCGACTTCTTAGGTTATATAATGAAACATAACAGAATCCAGTCATTTGGTTACAAAATAGTCCAAACCTCAATATAAAAGATCTGCCTTGAAGGCATCTCCCAAATTGCTATTCTGCTGTCTCGCCTCTCTCATTCCTCTCTTTCATCTCCTGCTTCTCCGTATTTGTTCTCCCCCTCTCACACTTTTCTCTGTCTGTCTCCGCAGGAACAAAAGGATCAGAGTTATTCCACTGTCAAGACCGCCGCTACACGGATCAGTGTCAGCAACCTCAAGCCCGGCACCACTTACGTCTTCCTCATCCGCCCTTTCTCCACGCCTGCCCCCTCATCCTCCCTGTCCTCCTCCCCCCTCTCCTCCTCCTCTTCATCTTCCTCCTCCTCATCCTCTACTTCTTCTTCCTCTACTTCATCCTCCTCTTCCTCCTCTCCGCTGCCCATCGACTACGGAGCCTACAGCACTCCCCTGGAGCTGCAAACACTTGGCGAGTGTGAGTACCCGTTTAACGCCTCCTCCCCTACCCTCCTCACCCTCTCCTCTCGGTTACAGCAGGCTGATTTGGATCGGGGGGTTTGTGAAGGCACCTGGCCAGCCCACACAATGAGGCATGCTGCTAGAGTGAGAAAAAGACAGAAAAGGGGGATGTGAGTGTGTCTGAGACGATGTGCGAAGATTTGAGATTTTCACCAGGAAGCTGTGAAACGCTTCATCTTCATACAAGTCGATATCACATCCCCAACGCCACCTCCGCGCCGCCGCTTGTGTCTCATGTCATGTTCTTCCCGTGAAGTCTTTTTTTATCTCTGCAGCTTCCAACCGCCGCCTATACGGTGGCCCACAAGGGCTTTACAAATACAGGGAGGAAAGAGTATCACCAAAGGTGATAAAGTGTTTACATAAAATTCTATTTATCTAAATTAAAAAAATTTCAAGTTTGTCAACATAAGTTTAATAACATTTTAAATTTGAAAGCACTTGATTCAAATAAAAGTACTTGATCAAAGAGTCTTCTGTAATGTTTAAATGCGCGCTGAAAAACACTTTGTTATGTCAGGTGTTTGCACAAAATTGTATTCTGAATACACATTATTCAACTTTTTCAACTTGAGTTTACAAACTTTTTAATATAGAATGTACTTTATTGTTTTGGTTTATTTTAAACCAGATTTATAGCAGTGCTTCACTCTGGAGTCACTAATTCACCCGTGTATTTGGACTTTTGGAGGAAGTCAGAACACCTGGTGGGGAACCCATGCAAACTCTACACAGAAGAAATCCTCAGGTTGGGATTGGAACACAGAACCTTCTCTCTATGAGGTCACAGTGCTAACCACCTCTCTGTAATGCAGCCTACCTTCTAACCAGAACAAAGTTGCAGCATTTCTGCATATACAGGTAATGAAATTGGATGTATTTTTTCAATTTATTACTTGCAATTGAGCGAAATGAACTTAAGCTTATCTGGTTCAGGGTCGTGCGGGCTGGAATCTATCCCGGCTGACATTGCACAAAGAGAGAGGGTTAACCCTGGATGAGTCAGCAGTTCATTACAGGATGGAGACGCTCCCATTCACTATACTACGGACGATGTAGGATGAAATAACGTATTAAAATAAATGAAAAAAGGCAGATTTAAACATTTAATAATTGGACTCAGAATCTGTTTGGTTTTTTTTCAGTGTAGAGCTACTATTTCAATTTGATCAAACTAATTCATCCTTGTTACTGGTCAAATAATGTCAGTCTTTTTCATGCAGCCGTCTGTCAGCAGAATGTGCAGGGACCGTCTACAAAGGGCAAAACGGAGAATGGAAAGTACAAAAGTCCATGCAGTCAATACTCCCCTATTATTCTATTCATTTTCTTACACAAAGAAACAAATATAACATTATATAATTTTTTATTTTATTATTTTATGTTATTGAAATTAGATTTTTGTGCATTTTCTACCTTACTGTGATACAAAAGAGTTTGTTTTGACAATATTTCGGCGATGATCTCTGACTAAAGACTCTTTGATACAAATTGTCACCATCAATCACTTCCCGGGTTTTCCACTTACCCTCCCATCCATCAGAATACCTCCTTTTTGAATTTCTTTCAAAACTACTAAGAGTTTTCCACTTATTGAAACTTTAATTTTTATAATAAGGCGAGGCAACTTTATTTATACAATAGATTTCAGCATCAGGACATTTCAAAGTGCTTTACACAAAATTAGGACATAGTTTAAAAACAGTTATAAAACATTAAAAATGATTCAAAATTAAAAGAGAAAAACCAAAAAAGAAATAAGAATAAATTAAATCAAAAGGTAGAAAAGAAGGAAATCAACCATCTAAGACTGTTCGTTTTCCTAAAATATTACTGTATAGGAAAGACAGAAATAAAATAAATTTAAAATTTTAGAAATATAATAGAAAGGCAGCAGCAAAACAGAATGTTTTAAGCTTTGGTTTAAAAGTACTGAAAGTTTGAGCTGTCCTGCAGTTTTCTTCGAGCATGTCCTAAAAAAATATGGTGCATAAAAACTGAACGCTAGCTTCTCCGTGTTTTTCGTTCTGACTCTGGGGACACGGAGCAGACCTGATCCAGACGACCTGAGAGTTCTGGATGGTTCAGAACATAGCAGAAGATCAGAAATGTATGTTGGTCCGAAACCATTGAGTGCTTTGTAAACCAGCAGCAGGATTTAGAAATCAACAGGAAGCCATGTAAAGATCTCAGAACAGTATGATCTACTTTGTCGGTCAACAATTATGATTACTTTTTCTTATACATACAGAACAACAACTTGAAATTAATTCTCTGCCTTTGTCTCGTCCCCTTTGAAGCAAATTTGGCTTCGGGATTTCGATCAAAGATCCTACGATGTGTAAATTGAGACGGCTGGGATCAAACCGTCAGGCGGTTCGATTGGTGAACGACATCTCTGCCATTGTTTTAAACAAAATGCAAAATTGTTTTTATGTATATGTAATGCACTTTTTGGCACTGGTGCTGAGTTGCCTGACATTATTCATGCAGTTGAACTCACACTGGAGTTGCTTTGCACAACCAGCATGTTCCAGAGTTGGCCAAAAATCAACTCTGGCTCGAGTTGCAAACTTCTCAGTTTTGCTTTCGGCTGAAGATTTCTCAAAAGTAGTAGCACAGTAACTTTTCCAGACTGAGTGTATTGAGCTGGACTTTGGTAGGATCATGTGGGGAATGACCTCGCGGTGCAGCAACACAACAGCCTCCAGTGAGCAAAGAGTTCAAGCAAAACTTTATCATTAACATGATATTTTCTGCCACGTGAATAATGCACAAGGCGTTAAAGTTATTTTCTATGTTCAAACGCTAAGAGATGGAAGATGCTGGGGGGATTACTTAAGTTTGTTTTTATACATTAAGGCTCTGATGATAAATATCCATTCACGTGAGGATAGAAAGTAAGTAACGTGTAGATTAGCTTAAAATGAAAGGTGTTAAAATTCACTCTCAGACTCGGAAACAGCAGCTGACGGAATAATTTACAAATGTGGAAAATGAACTAGAAATATGTAAAGCTACATTTTCTAATCTCCAGCCTCTAGTAAAGATCATATGGCGTGATTTAAAGTTCCGGAGCAGCTGCTGAATGGACCTTAAGAAGAGACAATTTGGCTAATGACTGTAGTTGTAGTTTATTACTACGATCGGCTTTACCACAATATCACCTAAAAGTAAAATATGCACTACATGAACTCATGGCGTGATTTCATTTCTGCTCCTCTCAGTTTAATGATGCAGAATTTAAGCAGAGGATTTTAATAGCGGGAGCATTAATAACACACAGTTGGTTATGTCTTTCTGAAATATGAACACCTCCGTTTACCCTCTGATCTACGCTTTGCAATTAATTCCGTCTTTAAGGCCTTATTATTAGCTCCCAACTCCTGTTCTTGCTCTCAGTCGATTTTTTGGGTGCGGGATGCATGGACAAAATCGGACTAAATGCAAGATCACGCGGGCTGAGCTGTGGAGACTGGAGCCTCGCTTTTGATGTGGTCAAAAGGGACACAGGCACACATTTTGTCAGGGTGCAGAACATTTTTATCCCAAGGACGACGTACTGTAGGTGGTGCCATGATAAGGTCCTCCTGTCCCTTGCTGACACAATAAAGCGGCGAGAGGTCCAAGAAGAGGCCAGCTGGCACAAATGTGAGGAAGACCATCCTCTTCATCAAGGAGGGAGCCGAAACTGCTGCAAGCTGGCAGCTTCTGGGAAATAAAGGTCAACATGGGGAGCAGCAGTTTCTCCATTCATCACTCCGCCAGGACATCTCTCTGTGGTCAGCCAGAAACCACTGTATTATTCTAACCAAGAGATGACGCCACGGGAGGAGCCGCCATCATCAAATAATCCTCTAAATCAGGAGTGCAGAGACAAAGGATGGCAGGCACGACTGTTCCCCGTGGAGGTCGGGTGCAGAGTCGGGTCTTCATGCTTACGGTTCTTGACAGCGAGGTTCAGAGGTAAACCGCTGGGTCTACGCAATCCACCTTGATTCAACTCGTCGGGCGAACCAACAGCCGCACAGTATAGAGAGTTCGGTCACATCTCCTCCATGGTGGTGTGACGCTAGCGGCAGGGATTGTCTTAGAAAAAGATTCAGGTCGGGAAAGAGAGGCGCGATCAGTCAAGCACCGGAAGCCGTCCGGGTCTCCTTGGTAATCCTTGACAGTGGGCTTAACGCTCTCTGCCCGTCCCCCTCCCTCCCCCGACTATAAGGAAGCAACATAACCGAATGTGAAGGATGTGAAGGAGTCTACTTCCTGTATGTTGGTGTGTTAAAATGTGCCATAATGTGATAAGGAGAAGCATGTGCAGCGAATAACATGTCCACCTGGATCGTTGCCCGGCTGATTGTCCCAAAGCCGGTTCAGCTAAGGTGTGTGTCTTTGTTCATGGGTGTAATGAGCATCTCTTGTCGTTTCCAGTGGCCCTGGCGTCCAGCGAGCAGAGTCCGGTGGTGATCATCATTGTTGTGTCTGTGGCCGCCCTGATCATGCTGCTCTCAATGGGAGTCGGGCTGCTAATCTGGAGGAGGTAGATATGTATACTCTGTCATAAGCATGCAAATGAATTAAACCACCATGTATTATGATTCGTTGTGAGGTTTTAATACCCTTGACGTGTTACACAAACACACGCCGACAGCCATACATCCACAAAACGCAGATAGACTCAATCACGCATTCAGTCATCCGTCATGTACCCCTCAATCCTAATCCAGATTACAGTAATCCAGTGATAGGAGGTCATTCTGTGAGAGGAATTTGCCCCGACGACGAGAGAATTACTCCAACCGCATGATAACGTGCAACTCTTTATAGTTTAGTATAATACATATAGGAGAATGGCGCTGCCCGAATGAAGGCGGGGACTAAGACAAGGTCAGAACCTTCTTAGAGGGTTTTTATTTTTGAGTTTATAGCTCTGTAATTAGATTCCACTCGGGGAAGTGAGAATTATGAAAGTTGAAAGAGAGAACGGGTCGAAGCAGTGTCACTTGTATAACGGCCCACACATGGTTTACTCAGCAAAAAAATAGTTTCTAAAGAGTTTTAAAGTATTTTCTGCCATGAGTGGAATGTCCCCTTCATTATTTCACTCTATTTTCATCATCACATTGCATCTGGATAAAAGCATGTGTCCAATGAACGCAGTAAGCAATGAAGAGCACATTGGAAAAAATGTTTGTGAAGCCCATCACACTAATATTTTTCCAAAGTTGCTAAAAGACTTAAAGAGTCCCGTTTGACGCGCTCAAATGTGTTTTTAACGATGAGCAGATAGATGAGGTTCGATTCCGATAGTGTTTGTTTATTTACCCTGGCAGCATCACAGTTTGTTCAATATCGGACGTTCCCTAAAATTGCAACACGGAATTGTTTGGAAAACTTACAAATTCATGTTTGTCCTTCAAACCCAAATGTTTCACAAAATAAATAATTCAATCTTCATTCCGGCTCTGATATTCCGGCTCGTTCATTTCGCTGTGGAACAACTGTACTATCACGAAGAAAATCATGGGAGCCAACCAAGTCCGTAACTTAAGGCAACTCTACATCTCATGCGCTTTTTTTTTAAATACATTTTTGAATCTTCTCCAAACAACATTATTAACTTTCATATTAAAGTTTCTAAAGTTCTTCAAAAGAGAATCCAAAATCCCAATGAAAGTATTGTGAAAAATAATGATATGAAAAGAAAAACTAAATCAAAACAAAAAAAAGAGGAAGAGAAAAATAGTCAAAAATAAATAAAGGCGGATCTAACGTCCGTCAACTTCTTTGATACGACCTCTGACCTATGGTCAAGCAGAACAGTCGAGTCTTACCTTAGCCTGGCAGTTTAATTAAAAAAAAAGAGTAATTATGATGAATATTCTCAATTATAATATTGACCAACATAATCAGGGTTATCACTTTTGTCAGAATCATGCAACCTTACTTTTTTTTTCTTAAAAAACATTCCCTGATGGGATTTGGTCTAAATACCGCTGCACAGAATTCCATCAGATTTTACACTTGGCTCTAAATATATGCATTTATAATCGGTTTCTTCAATTTTCTTCCTTATTGCATTTAGACCATTTTCATGTCTGTGCAATCCCGTTCACTCTAGATAGAGGTCCTGGTCTGAATCAAGACTAATTGAGTTTTTTTCCATTAGCGGGGGCATCTCTGTCCTTGGACACAAATGTTCTTGTTAAGTCTAACCAATCCATCAATGAACAACTCTTAAACAGCTCCTTCATGCAAACACTAGAACGATAGTGGCAGTCCCCACGAGATCCAAAGGCACTCTCATTTACCACGGCTCAAATGATGTTCCCACTTATTGGAAAAGTGGGTCCCCTAATATAAAAGGACCCACTTTTCCATGAAATTTGATTGAGTCCCAGATGAATCATTGAAGTCATTGGAACATCAGATATAATTCGATCTTCAAAGCGTTTACACTGCAAATTGATAAGAAACAAATTGCCTCAAAAACTCCAAATAAAGTCATTTTAAGTGGTTTGTTGGTGATATTATGGAATCATCATCACCACCACAGATCCCTTGTGTTAGTGCGAAACCACAAAAACTATTTCAAGGATCTTTTTCAAATTTAACTTAACCCACATACAACTTTTGTGCAAGGAAGAACTGGTCTGATTTTTGGAAAGATTGGTTTTATTTTACTGGCAATAGAGAGACCTGTATCCCCAAAGGGTTTTTATTATCTTTTACACATCATGATTACTCAGTAAATTGGTTTCCTTTAGGGGATAAACTGTTTGTGTCGATACGAAAGTATAGTTCTAGTTAAAACTGTATTAACATTTTAAAAAGAAAAAATGTTTAACCCCTGATGAAGGCTTTGGTTTAAAAGGTCTGAATGTCCACACTTTCACAGTAAAAGTATTTTTTAGCTGCAAAAGTAAACAAAAGAAAGAGCAAAAATGAACAATTTTAGAATGGTTTTGACTCATACAGTAGAAATAGTGTTAATAAACGTGGATTATGTGTGTAACATAGTTTATAACAGTGTTATACGCGTGTAGATATTATATTTTCATCAGAATGTTTGATCAGATTGCAGAAAAACATACGACAAAAATATCCCTGAGTTATTGTCTTGTTTATCGCGCACACTACGGTTCCATGCATGTTTTATTCAACTGAGCAAATAAAAGTTGAGATGGGTTGAAACAAGAGGGGAGCGGCTTCTGCTTGCGTTTTCCAACCACTTTGCTCTTTCACTCCTTTCCAACACTGTATTCTGCCAGCTCGCCTCACACACACACAAGGATGCACACATTCACAGGATATATACACACGATAGGTTAGATAGACCATCACGCATGCGAGCACACGAGCCGGGAGCACAGATCCAATCCCACGCGGTCACACGCACGGCCAGGAAACAATCGCTGTTTGTTTCATTTAATTTGGCTGGCATTCAGTTTAATTGTTATTTATCCGTAGAGATTTTTCTCTACACCATGACAGCATTTTGTTAGTATGGCATTGTGTGCATTCCCCTGTCCTTTACTCTTCTCACACACACACACACACACACACACACAAACACAGATTTTACAGCAGTGCCACCTCTATACCTTTTTCGCGGGTACACCCACCTGTCTGAGATTGCGAGTGTGATACGGGAACCGCCAGACTAATCCTTGATACGGACAAACAAACTCTATAACGGCGTCAAGCGGGTGTAGAAATGGGTTCTATTCAGTCATGGCGGCTCCATACAAACTGCTGCTGTCAGTCAAACATCCATTAAGGCATACGTGGGGTGTGATACACACTGACTCACACCTACGGTATGCCGCTCTGTGAATAAAATACACACCACTATATCTCAGTATACATGCTTAAAAATATCAAAATCCATCATCCCAGTGCTGAATGATGCTTATCTTTCCCTCCTTTATTCCATCACTGCATTCATTCCAAGTGGTCCCCCTTGTTCGGCGTCGCTCGGCCATCAACTTGTTTTCCATGCTTTTGCATGGAGACAAAGAGGGAATGGCTAGATGCCTCAATTACCATTTTCTCCTGCTTGCAACGAGAGCCAGCTTCCGGCCATGGAGAGTCTCTGTTAGGTGGATCCGCCGGCTCACACAGACACATGCAAATGAATCCCACTCTGCACACACATGAAGGCACAGACAAAGGCCGATGCACGCAATTTAAGGCATGCAGTGACATTCTTGGAAGCCCATTGAATCATGGAGTCTGGCCCAGCGTCCCGCTTTTAATACAAGGCAGCAACAGATGGGCTCTTCGCCGGATGCTAAGCAGCAGAATCCTCCACAGTTGGGTCTGAAAATGTAAAGTTTAATTTCAGTTATTATTATTTAAAACCTCAGAAAACATACAACAATCCTTTCCAATATATTATTTCATTTGTGGTGGCCACGAAACAAATTAGAACAGCACATCGGATTCGAAGTTATAGAGTCGTCAGAGCGTCTGCCACCACGTACCTTCATGTGACGCGATAACTCAAAAACTCTATCATGGATCATTTTCAAATTTTAGACCCACGTAGATCTTAGTGCTATGAAGAAGTTGAGTGTTTTTGGAAAAGTTTGGTTATGCATTTCAAAAATTATAGGGGGAGCTTTATCCCCAAAAGTTTTTGGCCATAACTTCTCAACCGTTGGTCCGTTGCAGATGAATCTATTTGAGTAGTTCTTATTGTATATTTCATAGTTTTACTCTAGTATATTATATTTCACTCACTAGTTGGAGCTTTTTCCATGAAAAACATTGTTTCCTGTACATAACTGTCAAACTATTTCATGGATCATTTTAATCTTTGAGCGAGGAAGAACTGGATTGAGTTTGGGAAAGATCAGTTTTATATTTCGGACACTAGGGGGAGCTTTATGGACATGAGTTTATGGGCTATAAATTCCCAAGTATTGATCCGATTTGTCCAAATTTGGTGTTTGGTGACATACTTGAATACATGAAGTGCTTGAAATATTAATCGTAATGGTAATCAGGAAGTTACCAGTGATTACTGATGTAAGAGAAATGTAGGTGAGCTAAAAAGTACGTAAGTAAGATTTACTTCTGAGTATTTGAATCAAAGGGTAAAGTATCATAAAATGGAAATTCTCATGTACTAGTACCTCATATGAATAGTCATAAGTACATCACAGGAGTATATGTACTTAGTTACTATCCAACACTGCATTTATGTGATTCCCAGCTCTCACTGTGTTTTTGTGTGAGTGTGTATGTGCATGTGTGTGTGAGTGAGTGAGTCTCTATGTGAGTGTGTATGTATATATGTGTGTGGGAGTTTGTTTATATATATGTCTTTGTGTTTGTGTGATTGAGCGTGTGTGTGTTTGTGTGAGTTTGCGTGTGCGTGTGTGTGTGTGTGTGTGTGTGTGTGTTAGTGTGGGTGTCCGTGTAATGGCCAGCACAGGGCCAATTACAATACGGTCCAATTCAATCCTAAACACCACAGTTACCAAAAATCCCAGAATGCAATTTGGCAAGGCAACTCTAATTAGTGTATTTTTATTCTATATCCTTGATTTGTTCTGAATCTTATTAGATCCCTAGGGCACGGTTAAATTAATCTAACCATGTGACTAATTAGTCATATAATAACTCTGATTAAAACACGGCCAAGAAAAGTCTATTTTTTAAAATAATAATGAATAAATAAGAAGACTCTGTCTGGATTCTGAGCAGAAGGCTTGAGACGAGGACTGGGAAGCCAGAAGAACAGATCTCTAGCTTTTATAAAGTCTGAGTGGAATATCCACTCAGACATGGCTTTTCATGTCTCAGAGAGCCCCCCACCGTCAGACACAGACATCATCCATTTTACATCGGAAATTTGTGGTTCCAGCTGGCTTGCATGTGTGTTTTGAAGATATGTTTACATTTATTATAAATCAGTCACAGATTCATGAATAATTACTATATTTATCAGCGCAGGATTCCTTTTTTGTACTAAGACTTCCTCCTTTCAGACCAAAAAACATGCGATAGAGGTGAATTGGTCGCTCCGGCTTGTCCATAGTTGCAAATAGTTGTCTTGTCAGATAGAATAGTCCCAACCCCACGTGACTCTGCCGAGAATAAGCATTGATTGATTATGCATGTATTGATAACATTCTCAATGCAAAGTCAAAACTTCACCTTTTGGTTGAAATGCCCTTTATGCAGAGCTTCAATGCAGGAAAAGAAAGCTGTGTCCATTCTGGATCTCACAAACCAGTCACACTGATGGTTAGAATCATGAAGAAAGTGCTTTTCTTTTAAACATCTTCTTTGCATTTATTATGCCCCACATAAGTCTCTGCTGGCCTACATTTCCGCTGCCTCACCTTACCTGTCAGCTCAGATCCTATTCCGGTTCTCTCACCTATTATTCATAGCATTTCCATAACCACACTTTTATTTTCGAGGAGAATTGAAGCACAGGGAGGAGAGGGTAGAAAAGAGCAGGTGTGGGAATAGGCTACATTTACGAGGTATGTGCGGCTTTTCAGTTCTCGCTTCTGAAAATGAGCAAAAATTTGAATTGGTCATTGAGATGCGTTTAGTTTTAGAGCACCGTCGGTGTTAATTCAGACCAAATCAAAACCATGATGTCTCGTGAAGCCATTATGATCTTTTATTTATTTATTTATTTTTGGTTCTTTTTTTTAAAAAAACAACACTTTGAGTTGTACTGAATTACTGTAAATTAATCCGCATTGTCCGTTCTCCTCTCATGGATCCCTGTCTTAAAGGAGTCTCTTGAGTAATGCTCGTTATGCCTTATAATACTCATGTGTTCATTTGCCCTTTTTACATAGAGATCAACAAAGACCCCAACTCCCTAACTGTGGTACTTTTTTTTTTTATTATTATTTATTTACACTGCAAAACCAATACTGACATGACAAAGCTCCGGCGAGATTATCTTTTGGCATTTCTAAAGCAAATGACGCGTTACGTAAGAAAGAAGAAAAAAAAGGGGAGAGCTGGCAAAAGCAAACAGTTTCTTTACTCAAATAGAAATACAATTACATCTAACAAATGTACAAAATGTAAATCAAGTATTGATTCAATGTCTTTGCTCAAGTGAAAAAGTACAAACTCTAAAATGTACACAAAGTATGAAAATAAAAAGGAGCATGAAAGTCTAAACTGTAAAATAAAAAGGGGTAAGAAGAAAGTACAACATATGAATGTAAACAGAAGCAGTGTGAAAGTAGAAATTAGCATTATAAAAGTAAATAGTACGATTGTGAAAGTAAAAGAATAGAAGTCAAAAAGTTTTTTTAAAAGCCTGAAAGTAAAAATGAGAAAGAATGAAATTAAAAGGGCTTCAAAAAAAAAGTTGTATAAGAATAAAGACCTTATGAAAGTAAAATATTTTTAAATGTAAAAAGTAAAGTAAAAGGTAAAAAATGTGTAGAACTGACGTGAATGTGACTTTGCTAACTTCTGACTGGTCGTGTGTGTTTCTGTATGTTTTATAACATGTTTTGTTGCGATGTCAGGAAAACAAGGGATTAATAAAATAATCAACTATCTAATATTAAATATCTAATAAGAATAATCAACTTCAATACCGAGTAATGAGACTGTTTTTAAACTAAATAAGGAGTAAATAGTACTGATTCTTGTGCAAAAATGTAGAATAAAAGTAAAATGAAGAAAAAAAATACTCCGATAACTATATAATCCGAAAGTACCGATAACTGAAAAACGCTACTTAATAACAGAAACAAAGTATTTGTACTTTATTACCTCCCACCTCTGGCAACACATCAGTGTTGTGTTGTCCGACATTTTATTTAGGCTTTAGTGAAACAATGAAATAAGACGGCAGAAATAATCATGGATCCTCCCGGTTACATCCTCCCTGCTTGCTGGAAACCGAACCGCCACACCTTATGACATCTCCCCTATTTGACTTTCATTTCAATTTGAAATTTGGTTTTGTCCCTTTTTATTTGAAGTAGCTGCTAGTAACTGCTTTTAAAAGCTCCTCTCTCTGGATCTCACAAGTTATACAGTATGTCATCAAAATATCACACCAGTGTATCAACTCACCAAAGTTCTCCATTTATGCAGACGATTAAGTGTTTTTTCTACCTCAGATGCTGCCTCCAGACAAAACAACAATGGCCGCCTGTTATGCCTTAATAACTATAGCAGTTTACAAATCGTCGTTTACAAACCATTAGGAATAGAGACTTTGAGAACTGCAACTTTATTCTCCATAGAACAGCGAAAAAGGCCAGTCAGTCGACACACAGTGGACGGGTCCTACTCAGCTCGCAGCAGGAAGTGGCAGTTGGGCAATTTGTTACAATTAACACCAATTAACTGTATTTTTTTCTTACCAAAAGCAGCTAAAGGTGTCACGTAACGCATCATTAATATAGGATTATTTTCCAAACGCTTGGAAACCGAAAGGCGCAACTTTTAATATCACAAACCCAGAAATGAACCGCTACGCCATAAGTGTGTTTCATTTATTAGTGCCCCCTCTGCAACAAAATTATCTAGGAACTTTAATAATGTAGAAACATTTTAAATTTAAATTAGTTCAAATTAGTTTGATTAGAGACAAAAATAAGTAATAATATCATTTTACACATATAGATGATATATATATATAGACGAGGATAAAAGTCTTGCCAGATCTAACAACTGATGGTGGTGGACAGAAGTTTGGCCTCAATCCTCTTCAGCGTTTTGGCATCAACACTTTTCTGTCACCCATCTGGTTCTACTGAGGTGTCAAATTAAAAAAAAAAAAGCTTGGAATACGCTATAATACTATATAAAATATAAATGGACACTTAACCCACCCTGTTACTAGACTGACTCGGGATGTATGTATTTTTTTAAATAGAAAGAATGTGTTTTTCTTGTTTTTGTCATATTTTCCTGACATTATCCACCTTTATCGGAGTATAAGAATTATAATCAATCCCAGGTTGTGTTGACCATCTTTTAAAGAGCTAGAATTTACACTCCTCCCTCCCCTTCCTTGTTTCTCCCAGCAGTGTCTGCTTGAGCTCCTCCAATGTAACTCCTGCTAGTGTGGTGCTGCTCTCAACTTCCTTCTCCAATCTTCCTCCTCCTCCTCCTCTTCTTTCTCCTCTTCCTCCCTTCACACAGCTGAGGCCCAGGTACACTGGCATGTCTGCAACCCCCCCTTCCTCCCTGCATCTTTATCCTCCTTTTATTTTGTCCCCTGTTGTTCGGCCATCTCTTTCTTCCCCATCTCTTTCTCTAACTTTCCTCACATCTGTACAAGGACAGCACAAAGTACACTCAAAAAACTGCATACCTCCTCCACATGCTTCCAACAGTACCTGAACTAAACCCCGATCTCACATCCAACATGTAGCCACCATTAAATATGGCGGCTCATAGGTTCTGTTAAAGACAGAGGGGAACAAAAGAAACATGGATTTTGGTATAAGACCCTTCAGCCCAGCACAGCCAAAAAAAAGGAAAAAAAGTGTGAAGTTGCCCTTTAATTCTGATCCGTTATAAAACCGAAGGAATTCTTCCTTTCTACATGCTTTGACCAAGTTTCATCAAAATCCATCAGACAGTTTATACACGATAACTGGAAATGTTTAGAAAAAGACCACGTGTCTTTGAAAAATAAATAATTCCTGGATCCAGTCTTTTTAGTGGATCCATTACATTTTGGAATGGATCCCTGCCCAAACCTTCAACCAAGTTTCACGAAATTTTATCAAACACTTTTTTGTAACCTACTAGCAGACAGATGAATCAACACCAGTGGAATTATAACTTCCTTGGTGGGAGTAATGATCCAGAATTTCTTTTTTCATCTTTTTGTCCTTCATCTAAATGAGTTTGACCCAGTTTCATATCTCATGTCCTCCCTGCTGTATCTGATGGAAGGGGACGGTGACAGCTATCATTGATTCATGCCACTGATTCACGCATCTGCTCTTTCATTTTTGTCACATCTGTGACATTTCAAAAGAGCTAATGGAAACGGAAGCCATGCGACTTGTCTGCCTTCATCCAGCGCTGCTGTTTTTTTCTCTTTTCCTTATTTCCTTTGTCCAATCCTTGACTACTAGTTCCCAACATGCCACTCACTTCCTTTTAAGTTCCATTATTTCTCTACTTCTGCTTGTTAATATGTTAAGTTTGTCATTAACCCTCTAATGTTCTGCTCAACTGTTCGGTTGTGCACATTTTGAGGTCATTATTTCTTCATGAGAAATGTGACTGGACCCATTTATCTGACCCAGTGGCAGCATGTAAGAGTAAGGGGCCAAGGATGGAGCCTTTGGGTCCAAAGGGGCCACAGAGGAGGAGGCATAAATCATGGCTACTGATAAAGTTTAATTCGATTAGTAAGATTGTTTTGTGGGGGGCATATTAAAAATCTGTGAGAACTTACTAAACAGAATTATTTAACTTAATACACCCATGAAAAGTCTAATTAGGGTAAAATAGTTTTCTAAAAACATACTTACCAAAAGGGGGAGCTGTTGGACTATTTCCATTCATAAATTAGACTTTTTTTTCTCTTTTTAGTCTTTAAACATGTTGGACTAAATGATTTGTCATTTTACGGTAAATCTAGAGGGTCTTTGATATCAAAGTAAAAAATGCCCCCAAAGAAATAAAATATGAAATAATTGATTTATAGATTAGTTAACGGAGGTACATTAAACAAACTATCACCTTGGCCAACATTAATCATGGTGCTGGATTTCCAACTTCCACTCACCATCCCCATCCTTATTCTCCCCCGTAGCTGTATGGTGCTTTATGGGCTTTACTTCCTTCTGCCTAATAATCATCTTACCACTTCTACTTATCGACTCCTTTTTCCTCACCTTCTTGTCACTTCCTCACAATATTTCCTCGCTGATTTGTCCACAGCTTTGCCCTCATCCTTGATTTCCTGTGCTCCACCTTTACCTATTTCACGCCTTAAATCTCCTGCACCTTCCTCCTGTAGGTACCAGTCATATGTCATCGTCTGCCTCCCGTTCACCCCCTTGCTCCTTTTCCCTTCCATACTTCCTTATCTATTAATTCTTGTCTCCTCTCCCCTGTCTGATGTCTCCGGCCCTGAGGACTTGTGCTGCATGTAGCTACTGGTGTGTTTTGACAGACAGGGTGGTGACCTTGTCTTGGACCACGCAGCCACGTATTGTGAGCGATGTGTCAGCCTCACCATTGATCACATCTTCACATCCTCCCCAAACTCCTAAGGGGGCATGTACGTGCAGGAAAACAAAAGGGAGAGAAAAAAACACACAATCCTATAATATGCAAATGTGTATAAGCACACCGTCACAAATCTGCATTCACATGCAAATAAACTTTGAGAAAGGAGATGCAGAGACATCATTTGGGTCCATCAGGCTCTCAGTGAACGCCCTTCTAGCTGAGAACCAGTTCTGCTTGAAGTGCTGATGTGTTCTGACATTTCATAGTAACATACTGGGTGAAACACATGAATGCAAATACTCGCACCAGGCTCCGTGAGCAACATCACTCGACTTTCTTTTACACCAATCCTGACCCTTTATTCCATCAGGACTCACATTTTTACCCCACCAAAATGCAATCAAAGCTCGATTTCCATAATACCGTGGAACCCGATACTCAGCCACGGCAATTATGCCCCAAGCGTTGACGTGTTGCTTCTAGAAACTTCAATTCAGTTTCATTATTTCATGCAAATCCTGTTTCTTCCTTCCTGGATACATTTGGTTCGTGCAACCTTTGTTGTTATACGGCGATCTGCTCCCAATGAATGAACCTGAACATCCATCCATTTTTGTGTAACTGTTCGTCCTGTGAAGGATTGTTGGTCGGATGGATCCTATCCCCGTTAGCTGGGGTATAACCTGGACAGATTGTAAGTCCAAAAAATAAAAGACTATTCAACCCTCAAACACCTACTGGTCATTTATAGTCACCAGTTCAGGGAGGAAGTCGGAGAACTCAAAGACATGCAGACATAAAAGCCGCCGCAGATCCTTCGTGTTAACACAATAACTCAAAAACTGCTTCATGGATCATTCTCTTATTTTACACCCAAATACACCTTATTGCGAGCAAGAACTGGAGTGATTTGGGGAACTAGAAGGAGTTTTATCTTCAATGGTTTTTGGGCTATAATATCTGAACCGTTGGTCTAGTTTTGTCCAAATTAGGTGTATAAGAATTGCTATCTAGTGTGTATCATATTTTACTCAATATTTTCATCTTTTACTCAATAGGGGGAGCTTTTTCGGGGGAAAAAAGACATAAACCAGACATAATTTCCAAACTGTTGATATGATTTACATCAACATGAAATAAAATATATACAAAAGCATGTACAAATATGTGCATGTTCCGTAAGAACACCCATACCATGTAAACTGAAACGCTGCTCCTAGGACCCCCAAATCTCTCAAATCTTTCATTTTCTCATACATGTCTGCCTATTATCTCTGCTGGATAAACCTTGCACTTGCTGTGGATTTTAAAATCAAATCTTCCTTCAATTCCTCGGCTGTATCTTGTTTTTGTTTTTCATCCTTTACACTAATCCACGAAAGTACAGCAATCCCCCCCACCCCCCAATGTCTTGATAATCTGTCCCTTACAGCTTCTGTGTGTCTGAAAGTAAAGAGCAAAGTTCTCCTCTAAGCCGAAAAGCCATCAGCAGATCATACAGAGCTCTTTACTCTTTACCCCCCCCCCCCCGGCGGCAAAAGAATGAGAGATAACTAAGACATATGTGTAGAAAGTGGCCCCCAGTGTATACAATGATCAGCCAGAACATTACAACCACTGGGAAGTGAATTCAAGATAACAAGGATTTCCTTGTTACTATGGCATCTTTCAGTGGGTGGGATTTATTTGGCAGAATGTGAACATTTGGACCTGATGTTGATGTTGGACGCAGGGAATAATTATCAAACATAAGGACATGAGCGACTTTGACGGTTTTGATGTCTAGAAGACTTGTTCAGAGCATTTCCAAAGCTCTTGATGGGTATTCCTGGTTTGCAGTGGTGAGCAGTACCTACCGAAGTGGTCTAAAGCAGGAGAACGGTTGAACGTTAAATAATGACATGGGTGCCCATGTCATTGGTGTTTATGAGAAGCTACCGGGGCTCAAATTGTTCAGAAAAGGTCAATTCCAGTTCTGACAAAAAGATGGGAGTGCACCACGGAGCTGTCTGCAAAAATGGCCACCTGTCCAATATTAGGAAGATGGTTTTAATGTTATGGCTGAAAGTGTGTTTGTTTTTCAGTAAGGGTGACTCTCCCTAAAACCGAATCACAAACAGGTCTGAGCTCAGACAGACAGACAGACAGGATTCCCCACTCCGCCTCAGATCTTTCAGCTGCTTGTTAGTGCTGTTGCTCCGTATCTTCTCCATCTCCACTATCACTGCTCTCATCTTCAGTTCCTCCTCATCTCACACTTAGTGCACTTTCCATAATCTGCTGGAACGCAAGATTAACAGCATTTGATCCTCATATTTTCACTGCGTTTGTCTGCCAAACGGGATACCGCACCGTCTGATGCTTGTCTCTGTTTGTCTTTGCAGACAATGCGGCTACAGCAAAGCTTCTCAGGAGGGAGACGAGGAACTCTACTTCCAGTGTAAGTGACAGCACTGATGGCTCTATTATATCAAAGAGATGTGTGTGCGTGTCTTCATGAGTGTGTGTGCGTGTGTCTGTGTGTGTCTGTGCGTGTGTGTGTGTGTGTGTGAGTTTGCGTGTGTAAAGAACGCTGACATTCATTTAAAGGTTCAGTGTGTAATATTTAGGGGGTATTTATTGATATTAATTTCAATAAAATGAATATAATTTTTTATAACTAGGTTTTTTTTTTTTAACTTTCCGCTGAAAGGTAAAACACTTTTTTAATGTTTGTTTGAAAAAAAAAGCCCCTTTTATCTCCATAGAGCGGGTCCTGATATCCGTATGGAGGCTGCTGGTACAAACAGAGAGAAATTTCATGTTTTAAGTTTTGCTCTGTTTTGACAAATTATTATTTAGAAAAGAAAAAGCAACGGAGCGCATGTGCCGGAGGATTCGGCTCGGCCGCAGCGGCACAAGAAAGGAGGCTGGCGGCCGGTCCGAGTTGAACTGAAAGGATTGCCAACAGCAACTCCTCCAAATTTACATCCTGGAACTTTAAAAGTGCATTCCTAAATCCCTCTAATGGAATAACATGTTTCCAGTTTGAACCTGTTTTCTTTATTTTGCCCATAAACAAATGATATTCCCCACAGAAAAAATAAAAGAAGTAGTAACTCCACCACAGCCAGAAGTTTTTATGTCACATGACAACACAATTAATAAGTTTGATGTCTGACTTATTAATTAAAGTGAAAAATAGCCCACTTAATACCCCCTCTCCCCCCATTAACTGATGGATGGATGATGACTGGATGGATGGATGGGTGAATGGATGGTTGGATGGATGAATGGATGGAAAGATGGATAGATGGATGGATGATGAATGGAGGGATGATACTCTGGTCACTCTGAAACACTGATCACACCTACACTCTGCGTTAAGTGTTGTGTGTGTAGTGAGAGTCTGATTGGGAGAGATTGAAATCAGGAAGAGGGGGAATATAAAGAGCTGGAGATTGGCAGTGGTGGAGGGGGAGAAGAAGGAGAAACGGCGGGAGCGCTCCAGAAGGAGGCGGACGGCTTCCAAAATGGACGTTTAATGTTGTTGTCATATTTTATGTTGTACAAGGCTCCTTTTTCTGAAATGTTCTCAGAAGGTCCTCAATGGACTCTTTGTTTGACGCTGACAGAATGGAAGTAGTTTGAAACGCCTCATCCTGTTTGCATGCTGGTCTGCGTGCCAGCGCTTCGCTAATGTTGCGGATGTTTGTAAATTCAGTGTGTGTGTGTGTGTGCGTGCGTGCGTGTGCAGGCACATGTACATACACATTTGCGTTGTTTAATCTCCCAGCATGCTGAGCCCTCTGGAGAGGTTTGGAGCACTACGCCTGATGAATAATGAGCTGAAGCCATGCGGCTGGGAATTAAATCTGCCCAAACAAAGACATGCCAACAGCTGACAAGCACGCAACACTCGCAGAAATACACACTCACAGTTCTGGCCTGCTTTTTCAACACATTCTTTTTTGTTCAACACTGACACTTTCAAAAATAGGTACAGGGACACATTTTGAATCTTATTATGTAGCGCAAACTCTTTCTTCAGTCCACCCTCCGCTGTCCGCGTGACTCTACGCTCTACCTGCCCTGCTGCAGGTCCACCTGGACTGGAAATATGGGTGTGTGCGGAAAATTTAGAATTCCCTCCCCCTCCAATCTGCAAAACTCTTAAAATGCATTAGACAAAAGAAGAGCAAAGAGTGGATAAATGAGTTTGCGAGGTGTTGGCACGAGGGATGGTGAGTAAGGGAAGGGCTCACTAAGAGGAGAATGAGGGATGGGGTGTGAAGAGGTGAGCTGGCAGAGATGGAGAGACTTATTAGAAGTGACACTGCTCAGAACATTAGTTTTTATGTTGGAGTATTTGACCTAGAAATGCAGCGGGGGAGGCGGAGTGTGTGTATGTGTGCGTGCGTGTGTGTGTGCGTGTGTGTGTGTGGGGCGGGGGAAGGCTCCAGAAACCGGCCATTTTTAGGTACCATCCAGGGTTTAATTGCATGTGACAAAGAGAGACGGTAAAGGATGGAAGTGGAGGAAAGAGAGGTCGCGAGGTGTGTTTTAAAGACTTTGTGGCCGTTGTTTGGAATTGAAATGTTCAGAAATCATCGCGCTGAGTTCGAGCATGGTTCGGATTCTGCTTAAGACAGTGACACAAATAATCCTGAAACGAATCGGCCGCAGAGCAAATACAGCGTGAATCTCTGTCATATGTGTGTCTGAGGGTTTGCAGCCGTTTGAAGCCTATATAGATCATTTCAGACGACGTATGTGTGTGTGTGTGTGTGTGTGTGTGTGTGTGTGTGTGTGTGTGTGTGTGTGTAACATTCAAGAATTTGTGTAATTTACAGTAAAACAGTAAAATAGCTGAGGCTGATGGAACTTCTCTGTAAAAGAAAAAAAAACTGGCTAAGTGCTTTTCTTTTCAAATGCAAATTTCACACCCGTTGTTTGTTTCTGTTAATTACAATATTAACCAATATATTGAAATTATGCAATTGGTAATAAGCTTTTTAAATAAATTATCAACTGCCCACAAACGCATGACTTTCCTAAGTAAATGCGTCGTTTTTATTTCAATAATTTCAGATTCTGTTACTTAAATTCAGTTTTGTCTACTACGGATCCTCTATTTTGTTCCTTCATACTGAAGGCTTTTTACAGTTTATTTGTACAGACATTTGTGTGTGTGTGTGTGTGTGTGTGTGTGTGTGTGTGTGTGTGTGTGTGTGTGTGTGTGTGTGTGTGTGTGTGTGTGTGTGTGTGTGTGTGTGTGTGTGTGTGTGTGTGTGTGTGTGTGTGTGTGTGTGTCTGTGAGTTTAGGTTTTACAGCCGGACATTTAAAAACACTTTCTAACAGAAAACAGCCTTCGATCGTCCACTCAGCCCTGGCCTCAGACTAAAACGGTTTCACTTGATTCATAATTGGACTTTTGGCTTTATTTGTCAGTGTGTCTGTGGTTGTGTGTATGTTGGATCAATAAGGTGTTATGAGGTAGCCGGTATAGGATCCCTCAGGTCGATCCAGAGCTTTAATCACATTTCAGACACTCTGCCTGTATTTTGGGGAAAACCAGTTCGCATTTTCCAGGAAGATTAGCCTCAATAAGTCGTACCAAAGGCCAAAGGTCACCTAATTGAGGACCACAGTTCACTGGTTGATGGTTATTGGCATTCTCCTGGTTAGTTGATTTACTGGCGGGGCTGATAAAGAAACGAGCAGGTAGGGCTTTTGTTTCGTTGGATACTGTTAATCAGTCGGGGACAATATCAGTTCCAGTTTGAAATGTGGAACTTATGAAATTTTTTCAATCGTTAGTGTCACAGGCGATGTGTTGTAGATGTCTTTCGAAAGAAAAACCTCCAATTTAATGGTTTAAACTAACCAGTTGTTGTATTTCTATGAGCGGTTTATCCCAGAGTGCATTGCTGTTATTGTCAGCAGACTATCTATCTAATGTCAAAATGTAGATGGAGCTCAGAGAGAGAGGCTTTTCTTCTGCTGAGGGACCAAAGATGTCAGTATTTAGTGCACAAATCCGAAATGAACAGAGCAGCGATCCAGTAAGTACCCCAGCACTTTTTCTGCCTCAGCACTTGAACGTCTACAACGTCCCGTCCCGGTTTCTGACGGGAAGATTACATAAGTGTTTAGTGTGTTTTGTGTCTGTGTGTTGGTAAGATAACATTTCAAAGGCAGCAGAAGAGACCAACAGGCTGCGGTGGAAAAGCCCTGTGATCCGACTGAGGCGCTGCAGAGGGATCCCAGAGTCAGATTTGAGCGCTCTGAGCTTTTTTGTTCTCAATTTTTCTTGACGTCTCAGGAGTTCTTTCTGCAAAAACAAACAAAAAACGAGTAGTTATGAAAACGTGTACAGGATGATTCTCCATCTTTTTTCTATTTTTCTTGCTTTTCCCTTTTTCCCTGTCTTCATGATGAAAAAATAAACCAAAAGTTGCTTTCAAGATATCATCAATTCTTCGGCGGTGGGAGTGTTCAGTCCAAAAGACACTACGCAGTTCTACCTTCCTCTCTCTCTCTCGCTCACTCACTCACTCTCCCCCCCCATCTCTTAGCTCTCCCCCTCCTATATCCATATCTTTTTCTCTCTCCTTTCTCTACCTTTCTGTTGTATATTATTTTTTTTATTTGCAGAGTTTGAAGGGCCTGGTTGTATCTCGTCTGAAAGTGGAAAGACCAGTAACTTGAGATCTTTCATGAAACTGGGGGAATTAAACGAGTTTGTGCTTTCTGAGTGAAGATGGTTCACTAGTTATTAAGCTATAACTTTGTAAATTGTGTATTCTCGTCTTTGCTGCTTCAATCAGGAGAGACGGAGAATGAAGCAAAGATGAATATTGATTACAAGAGATGATCTTTCATGAAACTGGGGGAATTAAACGAGTTTGTGCTTTCTGAGTGAAGATGGTTCACTAGTTATTAAGCTATAACTTTGTAAATTGTGTATTCTCGTCTTTGCTGCTTCAATCAGGAGAGACGGAGAATGAAGCAAAGATGAATATTGATTACAAGAGATGATATTTGATCATTAGTGTGCCAGAAAGTCTTTGGTGCTTAGACTCTTGTCTAAATTGTGATCAAGAAGGTTTATCCTCTCTTGGATTCTGGATCACCACTGGAGGTGGTGGTCGCTGATGACTCTGCTGAGACTGATGAAAGATTGGGCGGATGGATATGCGAGCTAGATGAAAGGAGATAATCATATCAGTCTATCGGCTGAGGAGCACAGCTGGTATTATTGGACAACCCGGACTATGAACCGGATAACTGAGCCTGTGTGAGATAATTGGTATGAGCAGTAACAGTAGCTCAGATGTGTGGGTATTCTTCCTGACTGAACTTTCCCTTCTGAGAGCAGCTCATTTGATATATTTAATACCTCAAGGGTATTTTGTTGCTGGGACTCCATGCAGCCTTAAATCTTTCTCCAGGTTTCTTTGTTTCCATGACTGACTGTCGTGCCTGTGTTTGGTTTCCTGTTCAGTTAAGATCCCGACACGGAGGACCTACATCGACCCTGAGACCTGCGAGGACCTGCTGCAGGCTGTGCACGCCTTTGCCAAGGAGCTGGACAATTCCAGCATCAAGATCGAGAGAATTGTGCACACAGGTGTGTGGTTCGCAAATAACTTGTGTCTTCAAAGAGGTACTTCAGTGACAATCAGGGTATAAATCAGCAACGGCAGGTATCCTGACTTTATACTTCAGTTTAGGACAAAAAGCTGAACTTATTTCCCAGAATGCAACTAAAAAGCATCCTTTATTTAAAATGTGTGGTGTTGGAAATTAACTGAAGTATAACTACAATTATGATTTTGTTAGTGTATTACCTGCAGAAAATAAACAACCGAGAAAAATCCCTGTTTGTGGTCATAGATGATAACTTCATTTCGGACTTTCAGATACTTGGAAAGGTATGGGCGAACGAATCGGAGACAATTGCAATTATCTTGAGATAACTTGAGATGATGGTTTTGGGAAAGAGCAAAAACACCTCAACTCGACACTATTTGGAGAAATCAGTTCGGTACCAATCTGGTATCTCACTATTTTCATCATCTATTTATACATATATATACATCATCATCTGTCATCTATTTCTGATTTATCTTGGCTTGAATTGAAGAAGTTCTAGTGTGTGAACTGCTCTGACACCATCTACGATCTCTCCTGATTCTATCGTACGTCCACTGCCCCCTTAATCGGAGGGTGTATTTCTCCACCTGATTCTGTACCGACCTTCTTCATTCCTTTTCATAACTCTTTGCCCTTTTATTTCTCCGCTCGCTTTACTTGCTCATCGATCAATAAGGATCATGACACCTTTTTATATGTTTCCCCCTACAGGAGACTTTGGGGAGGTGTGTCGCGGCTGCCTCAAGCTGCCCAGTAAAAGAGAGCTGCCAGTGGCCATAAAGACATTACGGTCCGGCTGCTCCGACAAACAGCGCCGCTCCTTTCTCAGTGAGGCCGGCATCCTGGGGCAGTTTGACCACTCCAACATCATACGGCTCGAAGGTGTCATCACCACCGGTAAGGAGCAACGGGAGGGACTTGAAGCAGAGAGCGTAAGGTGAAGGGCAGCGTGGGAGGAAGCTGAGACCACTGTGAAAGTAATTAGAAAAACAAAGGGAGAATGGGTAAGGATGAAAAGAAGCAAGGAGGGGGAAACATCCTGAGCATTGAGTGATCAAGTGAGGACCACCTCCTGGATTGCAAAGGGGGTTCATCACCTACCAAAGCAAGAGGGGGTTAGAAAAAGATGGCAAAGCTGTAGGGAATCAGGATGGGTTGAATAGGGGAATTGGAATTCAACCATTTCAATATTGCACATGTGGAGGGGATCATCACTTCTTGTGCATCTGGAGGGAGACGGGGAGGAAGTTCCAAATGCGATGGGCAGGAGAAGAGAGGATTTGCGGGAGCCCTGTGATCCTGCGACTACTTCAATATCACAGGAACGGAGGGGGTCGGCGCTCACACCAGAGAGAGGGCAGGAAAGGAGGATCATACAGAAGAAAAAGTGGAGAGCAGGGTTGTGGGATTGATGCTGTACACTGACAACAGCTGACCCACATTAAGACCCATTTCCACTCATACTGATGGCAATTGAGGTCCTGGAGTGAAAGGATGGTGGAGGAGGGAAAAATACTCTAGGGGAGGAGATGGAGGAAAGGTACATGATAGACGGAGAAGATGAGGTAGGGGTTAATGCTCATGACAGGTGGAGGGAAAAGCTTTAAAGAGTTTGTGAAGTTTTTTTTATTGCCGCAGTGATGCTCAGGGTAGTGTGTGTGTGTGTGTGTAGCCCGAACAAGCTCTGGGCTCAGTAGGATGGCAGCAGATGTGCAGGGTTCAGTAATTGGTGCTAGAGACCCGGCAGGACCATGAGATCCACTCCTATCTCCCCCATCACACACACAAAGTTGGTCCCATATGTTCACTTTCTCTTGACACACACCTGCCTGCTTTTGCCTCCTCTTTTGGCATGAAATCACACACGAACAGTAAACAAAAAAAACACCCTCTCTCCAAATATTAGACTTCAAATCACCAGCCTTGCATCACCTACCCCCCCACCAGATCCCCTCTCAGACCCCACAACTTGCAACTGCACCCATCTCCTGATTAATCTTGCCGTCCTTTTAACCATAATTCAAGTCTGCGTGAAATCAAAGCTACCTCAAAAAGTTTCCTTTTAGTTTCAAATCTCTAGGTAAACACCATCTGTTCCGTCTTCTTTTTTTATTCAAGGTAAAACCATGAAGAAAAGTTTTTTTGAGATTTTGCAAAATTTCAATCAACTATGCAATAAGGGTCTAATAGTTCACTCTAAAGACAGTAATTGTTGATACATTTAAGAGATTTATTTTACTAGTTACCTAAATGACATACTATTATTAGTATTTTGAGTCCAACTAATTCATTTAAGTTGTAAATACTTAAATTAATTGAGTGTGACTAGTTAAAGTAATTTTTTGAGTTAATTTACCAATTTTCAGTGACATGCAGAGTGTTTTGCTGGCACATAAATTTACAATGCATAGATTATAGATTTATAGTTACGCTTTCTGATTATTATATTTTCTACTTAAAAGCCTGTCGCATGTCAGAATCCAGAATTTCCTCGGGCCACAGTATAAAATCAATTAACTTGTGAATATGCGAGGATTGCCTGTCAGACAGTCTTTGGTTCTTAGAGACAATGTGAACGACTGGTGGTGGTGGTGATGGTGGTGGCGGATGATGTCTCTGCTGAGCCTGATGATGATTGTGAATCTATGAAGACTGGGTGGTGATGGAGACACTGAAGGGCCCGCATAGAAAGCAGATTGGGAATGTAAAACTTCTGTTGGGACTATACTGGTGGTGGTGGTGGCTGATGACACTGCTGAGGCATAACCAGGGCAGGTTATTAGTATTATGGATAATCAAATGATAGTAGCTACATCCTGCCTCAGTTGGAATTTGTGGATTAACTTTCATCTCAGCTGCTGGTAATGATGTATGTCGCCCATAAATAAGTTATTCACGGTTTTGCATCACAATGTTTGAAGCAGTATGGTGCAGCTAAGTTCAAGGGTCTGTACTCAAAGCATGAATTACACTTCTATACGATTTAAAGAATTTCACATCAGGATTTGCAAGCGTCCTCTTGAATACAGCACATTTTTTCTTTAGTAAAACACATGACGCAGAGGAAAAAATTATTTTAACCAGCGCTTTGTTTCTAGCTGCGAGTATCCGTCATCATCTCTGTGCAACCTGCTAGCGTTACCCCTCCAGCTCGCATTAATCACACGATTGCGGGGATACATATGGCAGCGATTCAGTGCTGACTCAGAGTTCCCGGGCGTTATTGATCACCAATCCCAATGGCTTCTCAGTAGAACTCGCAAACGATGGATTGTGGGTATTACAATGCCAAGTTATCATTATCGCAATAAGAGTACCAAGACTAGTTATTATGTACTTCCTGTGTATATCTAATCATTAACATATTTGTCAATGTTTATCTAACCCTCACAACCTCCCATAATGCACATGTTCTATCTACTTGTGTCCCTCAACTGCTGCAGTCTTATTTTCCTCCACTTTGCACTTCATAGCACCACTGGATCCCTGCCATCTGTGCCCTGGTAGAGTGTGTGTGTGTGTGTTTGTGTGTGCGGGCATGCATGTGTTTAGTGTATATGAACGTGCATACAGTAGTGCACGGTTTGTGTGTAGGTGAGTGTTTGCAGGGGCCGTTAAAGTTGCTGAGACAGCCAGGGTGGAGCACAGGTTCTCCTGACTCCACCACAGTTGGCTGGGTGAGGGATGGCTTTGCAAAATGCCTACCATGCTGCCAAGTGGACTGGACTCGCTTCATTCTCCCCCTGTTTTCCATCTGGATTAAGTGTCTCCTTATCGCTACCCCTTCACAATAAGACTACCTTTATATTGCTTTATAAACGGTTTATAATAAGGTTATAAGTCAAACACTGTATAAGTCATTAGATAATGTTTATAAACGGTTTATAACATAGCTCTTCATTTATCAATTGGGGTCACTATTTGGCAAAAGCCAGTCACTAGTGCGAATAAGGGGGGGTCACTATTTGGCAAGCATCAGGTCTCTGATAACCTTTATATATTTGATGAGTTACAGCTGCTTATCAATGCTTTAACTCAGTATATATAACTTAAAGTGTTTTAACTTCATTATAAATCATTTTCTAAACCCTTAATTAGGGAGGTCTTATTCTAAAGTGGTACCTCCTCAGCTTTTATTTTCTTGGATTCTCTCCATTTTCGCCAACTTGTCTTCCTCTCTTTTGTCTTTCTCCAGGTAACACCATGATGATTATAGTGGAGAGTCTGTCTAACGGAGCCTTGGACTCCTTCCTTAGGGTAAGTCTTTTTGCATGATTAAGTGTGTGGGTGGGTGTATTTATCTCAATTGCAAACAAAAGACATGTTTGCTCATCGTCTAATAACAAAATTAGGCGTCATTGTTCTGGATTTCAGACTGATACAAGGAAATTTGTCCTAATAAAAATAGATCTGCTGTCATTATATTGCCGTCCCAAGGCGGATATCATTGTGCTTATTACAGAAAGGAAGAAAGCGTAGCATAATTAACTGCACAAATGGAGCGTTTCCTGCTTAAAGATGCTGTAAGCTTCTGTAAACTGTTATTGTGCCCACCCACCCCCACCACCACCCCCTGCTCTGTGAACCACCGCGGCATACTTTATAATGATATGAATTAATGGCCTGTTTGTTTTTATTCTCTAAATAAAGAGATCCAGCTCACTGAGCACAACATTGTACTGTCGCAACAATTTTATCGCATTTTTTGGATCACTACATGCACACTCGTACACTCCCCCCTCGCCTGTTCCTCCTTTCCCCTTTTCTTATCCTTTTGCCTCCCTCCACCTCAGAAACACGAGGGCCAGCTGAGCGTGATGCAGCTGATGGATATGCTGACCGGGGTGGCATCAGGGATGAAGTACCTCACCGAAATGGGCTTCGTCCACAAACGACTGGCCGCACACAAGGTAAGGGAGCAGGTGGCTGGATATGATAGAGGAGAGGGTGTGGGGTGATGTATGACTCAGGCTTGTTCACATTTTCGCAGGTGGCCTACGGAGTATAATTTATCCTTGTCTGAAAACATATTTGACAGTCGCTTACCTGCAGGTTACTAAGTTTGACCGATGGACCGAGCTGAACATGATGAGACAACAGTGTCAGCATTGTTCTAGCATATCATAGTTTCACAGATTGGCGTTTTCTTCTGGTAACACATCTATCACACAGCAAACAAGAATATAGGTTGTGTAAACAATCATTTGTCTCTGGTTTGATGAGAGTTAGTCCATCAAGTGATGAGTTCACATACTGAGATTCACACTAGTTTTTTTTTCTAAATCCTAGGTTCTGGTCAACTCCAACCTCGGCTGCAAGGTATCCGGCTTCAGACCTCTTCAGGATGACAAGATCGAGGCCATCTACACCTCACTGGTAAGAAGGGCCCGGAGTGAAAACCAGGGTCCAATGGATCACAAAACGTATTGTTCAGATAATATCTGCAAATCAGCAACAAAAAAAAGAAATTAGCATTTTTTTTTTTTTCCTTAAAGAACTTGTAAGAACTTGAAAATGAAAGCAAACAAACCGTATATGCCTCATTTCAATCAGAGAAGACCAGGAATGAAAAAGTTAAATGATTTATTACAATAAATGATGTGACATAATTGAATTGTTAGAAAGTCTTTGGCGCTCAGACTCCTTAGGGAGAATAAGATTGAAGGGTCTCCGCCCTGAGCAGCGGCACGGAATATCCCCCCCTGGAGTCTGGACACTGGTGGTGGTGGCTGATGACTTTGCTGAGGCTGAATAATAAAGAACATGATGGATCTGCGAGGATTAGGCGGTGATGAGGAGGAGGGCGCGTGAAACAGCAGCATGAAGTAACTAGAGGGATGGACAGAGAGACATTTAAAGACAGCGGCTGATGATGATAGGCTAAGCCTGTAGGTGAAACGCAGTGATTGGATGGATGAGGGTACCCGATTGAGGCAGCTGATACCAATCGAGGATCCATATTGAGAAAAAGGAAGAGATACTGAGAGTGAGGGAGGTGATGATTTGAGAGTGGTTAGAAGAACAGAAGTGTGAGGAGGTAGTTTCTGATTGAACTTTGGATAGATCTTCATATATATTCATAGTTTATACAAAGCGTCATTGATGGTGGAAAAAGATCCAGAATAGTCGAATAGAGAAAACATATTTGGATTTTTTGTGTGTTTATCTGGTTAAATGTGACAATCATTTCAACATTTGTTTTGAAAACATACATTTGATCATGAATATCATGAATAAATTCCTCATGTAGTTAAAGAAAGCTTTAATTTCTGACTCACCAGCCGCCTCTGATACGGATAAAAGATCTGTGCTGACAGGAATGTGGCCATTGGGACTCTTTAGCTTCCACTCAGCTGGTGCTCCTGTCAGTCCTGCATCGTATTCGTGGCTGCATGAACCCGATTGAGGGGATCTGACTTCTACTCCCAATCGGCTGTGACATTGTTAGCCATCAGTCATATAGATTTTAATAGTCCACCCTTCAGTGGAAAGGGCAGCGGTCTTATTGGTAAAGATCTGGCACAGGGCTGCAACGACGCATCAATGTCATCGATTGCCTCAACTACATTAATACGTCGATTTATGTGGACTGCATCAACTCGTCGCGCTTCTTATTTTCTACCCCAATGAAGGTGGATGGATTGGGAATAATTTAAACGGAGGCCTGATTAGATGGCGATCCTTGTGAAAAGGGCAAAGCGTATCAAATCAGTTAAGAAAAATACCGTGGACCTCTCCGACCTGATGATGACGAGACAACGGTAAACATAGTTCTTGCAGCAAGCTTTGTTTGTTTGTGCGCTGTCAGTGCCTGGAAATCATTGCGTCCCCAGTTTTGGTTTAAAAAAAGGACTAAACAAAGACTCCCTAGCACAGATGCTAACGTAGGGTGGTCAGCCGTCCGGTTTCAGGCTGGACAGTCCGGATCTGAAATACCGTGTCCATCCACCGGCGCAGCCTTGAGCCGGACTCTCATTTGACCCCCTTTTGAATTTATGTGGCCCAACGGGATGTTTTTATACTTAGCTGTCAGCAGCACAGTGCATTGGGACGTATTGCATGATGCGTTCGATGTCCATTCAAAGTTTCAGGCGAAGCAGAATTGTAACATCAAGACGTTTCCTAACGTAATCTTAGAAAAATTTAGTTAATGGCTAGAAACTAGAGTAAAAGTTTTTTGAAGTAGCAATTTGTAGAAGTTTTCATGGCGATATCAAATTGATAGTAGAAAAAGAATTATGAGAAATGTTTAAGCTAAAAGACATTAGCCGTCTTGGTGTCTTTCCCCAAACAGAAATTAAATTTTTTTGCCCCCGCCCACAATATCGTCACGATTTCAAGATGGAGGTATTTGATCAGAAATAATGTAGTGTTTGATTTCATCTATATCGCCAGCAGAATCCTGTAAAACCATCTTCCTTTTGCTGTTATAAAAATGGCCACCCTCATTTCCTCTAACAATTACTAGTCACTAAATATCTAAGTGAATCCGACTCAAAGGTGATTAATGGCAAAAGGATTTTTTTCTTGGGAAGCAGCTTGAGTAAAATGTTGAAAGATTAATGGACATATTGATGCCTATTATTAATTGCCAAATTGTAAAAAAAAAAAAAAAGAGGTGTAATCGAAATTAATGAATCAAATTAAAAAACAATCAATGTCTGATTATAGATAGATAGATAGATAGATAGATAGCCTTTATTAGTCCCACAATGGGGAAATTGTAATGTTACAGCAGTAGAGCATGTTACAGAGTAAGAATTAACTGATTAATAAAGAAATAATTGACGGATTAATCAGTTAAAAAGAAATCGTCAGCGACAGCCCGACTCTTCAAACTGAAGCTGGTGCACGTCGGGATTCCATATTTGTGCTTTCATATTCCTGAACGCTTAGTTTTCCAAAACCGAGGATGAGCCCATTAAAAACATAATGGGTTGATGTCCATGAAGGTGTGCCATTAGATCTACCCATCACCTTTATTCTGCCATCAATATATTTTAATCGGAAAGCCAAAATGCTCTGAGACTCTAGACTCAAATAACGGAGCAGGCTTTTTAAGTTCTTCTTTGCCTCCAGAATTCACGATTGTCTACTTCTTAACGCGACCTCGCTTCGGCATCATTACACAATTGGCGCCAAACCCTAGCTTCACTCAATATGAAAGGTTTAGTATTTCACATTTTGATTTCCAAATCAATAACCTTCAAACAAGCACAAACCCTGCCGGCAGGAAGCTCACATGTATTTGTAATATTTCTAATAAGTATTAAGGACTAAAAGAGAGATAAAACACGTTGTGTCTCGTGTTGTAAGCTGTTTAAGAGGAAATACGTCGGTGCTAGATTCCTCTGGATGCTCCCATGTTCCACTTGCTCCTCTAAAGTTCCTTTTGATCTCCTGAAAAGACGCTCAAAGCTTTTCAAAGGGAATATTAAACCTTCACTTTTTGTGAACTCTCCACACCCTTTCTTCACGTCGCATCTCACCTCTCTCCTCTTGTCCTCTGCAGCACGGCGGGAAGAGCGTGGTGCTGTGGACCGCCCCGGAGGCCATCCAGTACCATCGCTTCTCCTCCGCCGCTGACGTCTGGAGCTTCGGCATTGTCATGTGGGAGGTCATGTCCTACGGAGAGAGGCCCTACTGGGATATGGGCAACCAGGATGTAAGTGTGTGTGTGTGTGTGCGGCGGGGCTTTTTCCATTAATCATTTCCTTTTTATTCCCTCTCACTTTCGCTTCCCTCCGTCAACGAACTCTGTATCCGAGCCTGGCCTGGATCTTATTAAAAGAAAGCCAAGAAGCCGAAGCACCTATGAAAGCTTTGGCTAAGTCCCCCTATTTAAGTCTGCATCAGCTCCATGACCAATCCTGTTTCCTCTTAAGGACGCATTGACCCCCTTCCAGTGGCCTCCGCCTGTCCCAGAGTGCCATCTTGCTCTTAAAAGAGAAAATCCCACCGGAGAAAATTCTCTGATGGAAATGTAAAGTACTCTCCGTTTGAGGGTTGAAGAGATTGTCCAGTCGATAGGACCCCGCCGCTTGTCACAAGGACCCTATAATTTCCACGTCAATGTGGGTGGGTGGTTTTGTTTTGCTGTCATCACTCCTACCTCTGTGTCCTTCAAGAAAAAAGAAAAAAAAGTTGTTGTCATTGGACTTTTTCGAAGGAAGTTATGATTCTAAGGTGAAGCTGGAAGCTATCTCTGCCAGAGAGGAGATTAGTCTCTGTGACGGTTTTTATTGAAGCTGACAACGCACGGAGAGAACGGTGATAATTTTAGAATCTCTATCCTCCGTCAGGTCCAAAGGCTTAATCATGCTAATGCCCCCTCATCAAATTACTGCCGTTGTGAAATAATGCCCTCACTTTATTCAGAAAGGTCCGTAGTTAAAAAGCGACAGATTATTAGCGGGATCCATTTCTGAATGACCAAAATGAATATGCATGAGAAATTCAGCTGGCGCCCGAATAGCCAAATCTCTATTTTACCGCTGCTGGCCTTTTCACAAAGTTTTCTCTCTGCCCGGTCCATATTATGAATCTTTCCAACTGAGAGGGTAAAGGTCGAGCTCGTACAGCGGCAGGGATATTAGTCCACTTTAAATTGATGCATTATATCCTAACGGACTTGTTGGTCGGCTTGTCCACCCGTGATCCATCGCGACCTTTAACCTTTGACCACGCTCATTCAATGGAAAATGTCAAATGTTGAAAAAGCTTTTTATGAACGCTCTTTGGTGAGAGAGGAGCCGAAGTCGCGCTGGTGCTGCAGGTCCGGCCGTGGGCAGGTACAGAGAGGAATGTGGCAGGAAGAAATGCTGCGTGCCACTCTGAGTTATGAAGATAGAATTTATTAGTGACGCATTAAGAGGAAACATTTCAGCTCCATATATATGTGAAGAAATCTAGTGCAGGTGTCGATGAATGTTAAAAGTCTAGAGCAGCCATTCTCACACTCACGTCTGAAAAAAATCATCGGCGGCCCACCTTTAGCAACTCTTATCATGAAAGTCCACGCTTCCCACTGATATATACGTATATGGAATATGGATATGTGTATATGTATCATGGAACACAGTGAAAACATAAAACAAACAAAACATTAGCATAGCAATGATAACAAAAAAATGTTTAAAAAGCAAGAAATTTACGTAAAACATTTTCTTCGAGACTCAAATGAAAGATCAAAAAATGCCCTAATAAAATAATGGAATTAATTATCACCGTGTTCATCTGACCGACCGGAAACGTTTTTCATACGTTTCGCTCATATATTTTTATCGCGCTTCGCTACAACTTCCGTGATAAGCAGTCATGTGACTTCTAATATAAAAAATCAGTAAACATTGTATTGAAAGAAATGAAACTAATGACTTTATCTCATATGATTTAGAAAAAGCCGTAATAAAACAGGTGTTCTATACTCGCTGAAGAAAACTGTTAAAATTGGTAGCAACCATAGCTTTAATCACAATCCTGATAAATAGGATTGTGATTAATCCTAATCCCTTGCGAATCAAGAGTGGCAACAGAGATGTCGAGTCAAAGAAACGTTTCAGCCTACTGTCATTGGAAAGTTAGAGGCGGTGAACATCTTCCTGCATTGACGGAAGAAATGCTCTAATTCTGTTGACAGTCATGTGACCAAACGGCCAGCCGGGAGAAAGGGCGTCCAGCTTCTGTCGACTAAAAACCCGTCTACTGTTTGGACCGGAGTGTCGAAGGCTTCATTGCGTCATTAGACAGCTCGTCTCCACGTGTCACACATAAGGGGCGGAGCATGAGAGTCATCCGCCACAATGAAGCCATATTTTAGGTGCGATTGAAGGAGGAGACTTTCCTATTCTTTACAGTCTCAGCATCTGCTGTCTCTGCGTTATCGTCATCCTCATTAGGTCCGCTCTCATCTCCCCTACCTCCTACAAAGAACCTCTCAGTCCAAGTTAGTTCTTTCCCGCCAAACTGGCTCGTTGAAACACGCACATGTGTGAGGGTCAGTGGGCGATGACAACCCTGCCTGACTGTGTTACACAGACACACACTGACAAGTCAAGCGTAATTACTGCAAAAATAGCCTAAATTTCTTTATTAAAGGTGGCTTATTTTTTCCTGACTTGTAGGCGAAAAAGGTTATGGGTCCAGAAGTTGGTCCCGATGGCCTAGGGGCATTTTTTTTCTAGAAATGTTTTTGGCAGACAGGACGATTTAATCATTGTCTGCATCTCTGTCATTTTTCTCCTGTTATAAGACTGCATGGACCGATTTCTGTCACACGCTATGTTATAATAAAGGAGATTAAAATGTTATAATACAGTTTTTTTAGTTATTGTGATGCCCCATCAAATATCCTGTGAAGTGACCCGAAAGACTTTGAATATCCTGTTAATTGTCCCTCTCGCTCAGATAATGGTCTACCCTTTTTTTTTTTTTTTTTTTTCCTCTGCGGTTCTTGATTATCGCTCCAAACACTGATGCAGATTTGTATTCGGCACAGACTGTTTGGGTTGCAGATTCCTGTGGAATAGTGTTGGCTCGGCAGCTAATGCCGGCTGCTAAGGTGACCTTCAAGGATGCTGCCTCAACATAAGTTCAATTAACAAAAAAAAAGCAAAAACAATGCAACATTATATGTGGTGTAATTAGTGACAGGAGAAAATGAAAGCTGCTGCACTGGAGAAAAAGTTTGAAATAGCCGACCTTACTCAACTTTCTTGCATTGTTATCCACTTACCTCATCCAACCCTATCAGTTTTGAACAATTTCACTAATCTCAATCCAATCCTCATTAAAAGATCAGAACCTCATCATGTTCCGATGTTATATGTATTGTTTTTTCCTCCCTCTGCTAATCCTGCAGGTGATTAAGGCCATTGAAGATGGTTTCAGGCTGCCGGCGCCGGTCAACTGCCCTCCACACCTCCATCAGCTGATGCTGGACTGCTGGCAGAAGGAGAGGACGGAGAGGCCCACCTTCAGTCAGATCCACTCAGCCCTCAGCAAGAGCATTCGCTCCCCTGATGGCATCGGTTCCTCCACCCTGGCGCGCAGGTATGGTCCGATAGCTTATGAGCCCAGCGAATGGATAGATGGGATGTGAAATTGAGTCTTTTTTTGGTCCTCCAGAACCCTGGGCTCATCCATCACGCTAGCAGAGAGGCCTCTCCCTTCCTTCCCGTCCTTCAACTCGGTGGGCGAGTGGCTGGATGCGGTGGACATGGGCCGATACAAGGACAACTTCACCGCCGCAGGATACTGCTATCTGGAGTCTGTGGCACGGATGACCGTACAGTGAGTGGCTTTCACTTCCTGTTTTTATCACCCACCAGACACGAGTAAATATATGAGATTAGGGCTGATGGTGACTCCTTTTTACTGCATGATAAATAATAATAATAACCTATTCATCAGAATTTATACTTTTGGTCTTTTTTTTAACTTAGTCTTGGATTTTCTTTGAGGCATTAATTCCAAATATAAACCTTGCAGTGGTTATTTTAATGAAAAGAGGTGGGAGAGAACGTGATATTTTATGACATCATCTTGGGTTTTTAATTCACGTCTCATTTTTATGTTGAATTTCATCATCCAAAAAAATTTAATCCGTTACATCGATCAGTCGTAAATATAATAGTTTGTTGCATGTTGCAAAAAAAAATCGAACTGATTTTGTTTCGCGGCCGTAAAAGGTTCTGTCTGTGTGTGACTCCAGAAAATAATGTTGGATAATTATCAGCTGATTCCTGTTGTTAGGGTAAAAGTAGTCAGAAGTCACTGAGGCAGACAAACCAGACAGGATTCGGGACTGACGTCTTTCCCTGAAGGGTATAGTCTGTTTTGCAAGTTTAGTGTGCTGACATAAGATCTAGATAAGATAAGATCAGACACAATTAAGATACCATGGGATAATATAGGATAGAATAAGATAACACTTTATTTATCCCCAAGGGAAATTAAACTGATGCAGCGGCGACACAAAATACACAAGGGACCAAAATAGAGCCTGAGATATAAGATATAAGTGAATGGAGACAAATGAAACTAAAGGCATAATAATATAAACTAGAGAGCAAACTGGAGTGGGTGCACAGGAGAGTATTATGGGTATTAACCCTTTAACGTCCTCACCAAAAAAAAACGAATATGAAAAATATATGGGACATTTGTTAATTGAATATCTTAGACACTATAAAATTTAACAGAAAAAAATGACAAACTGTTTGTTCAAACGTGTTTTTGTATTTCATTGAAAATTAGATGAGCTCAGCATTTTGTTAAAGCAGGTTTTCAGAAAACGTTTTGACCCTTATTCCACTTTTTTCTGTTGTATCAAGTTATATGATTCTGTCTAGTAAGTCTTCAGAGGTTTTAATATTAAAAAAAACAACCTTACTTGGCAGCCAGAACTGAAGCATCCTTTTTAGTGACGCCTTTGACCCGTGGTGTCCCCCAGGGCTCCATCCTCGCCCCCTTACTCTTTAGCATGTAGAGGCTGCCACTGGGACATGAGAGAAGTTGTTATAGCTGACATAGACCGCCAACTAGGAACAGGTGTGCTGGATGGCCAATGAGGAAGAAGAGGCACATTGTGTACGTGTGTATGTTTGTGTTTGGGGGGTGTATACGTCTTTGTGGGTGTGTGTACGTTTGTTAGTGTGTGTATTTCTTAGGTGTAGATGGGTGTGTTGTGTGTGTGGGTGGGTCTGCAGCAATGCTCCAGTTTGCCTGAACTAGTTGGGAACCTCGCCCCGTCACACATCACCAGTCTTAGTTTCATAAATAATGAATTTGTGGAAAAAGGTGTTTGTTTCTTAAAATGCCGTAAATATGAAAAGGTTGTCTCCTAAACTTTTTTTGATCTTCATTCCATGTATGTACGAGGCACATTTAAAGCAAAAATATATTCAATCATATGTGTCTTTGCTAGCTTTACAGAGCCAATGACAAACAGGGACCGTACACGTCTGTATCTTCCTGAACCAGGAAATGTACATAGATCTTGGATTTATTCCCGACGTCTCTGTAGAAAATAAGTTCCTTTATGAATCCTGAGTTAGACAAATCCTCCACAAATGTTTTGCATTTTTAGTTGTTTTTTTTGTGTGTGTGTGTGTGTATTTTTCTGGATGGTGCAGTAGATGTTGTCATCTTTCCTAATAATTTTTTACCTCTGTGTCCGTAGAGATGTGCTGAGCCTCGGCATCACTTCCCTCGAGCACCAGAAGCTGATCCTGGCTGCCATCCAGACCCTTAGAGCCCAGGTCATCCAAATGCACGGCCGCGGTGTGCAGGTCTGAGGAACACGCCGGGTCTTACTCCGCTGCTGTAGACCCCCACGTGTGTGCAGAAGGATGATGGGGAGGAGGGAGGTAGCTCTCCCAATCTGAAGGATGGATGAGCAGATCCTCCATCCATCCTCACTCCTCCCTCCCACAATTCCTCATGCCTTCCTTGATCCCCTACTTCCTTTTTATCCGTGAGCCCCCGCAGCGACGAGCTGCGTTCCTGTCGCAATCGAGGGGATAGCGGAGGATTGATGTCACCCTGACCTTTTTGTGACCTCTATCTGCACTGCTCCATCACACTGGTTCTGGCTCAGCGCGCAGGGACAAATGAAATACTGTCTGTAGCAGGATGGGCGCCGGCGGGAGGAGACACAGACGCCAGTTGTGGACCAGCGTTCAAAATAAACATTTACACTTTGGATGGAATTTCCTTCAGTACAACATTAATTATCTAAAAACAATATATATATCGCCACGGGAACGGAGGGGGTTTAGCGAGATAATATACGTCGGCGTGCGTCAGGGCTGATCTCATCTCAGACTCCGAACGAACGTTTCTGGAGATTAAAGATGGCGGGAATGTAACGGAGGAGCAGCAGAGAGGACCGATGTGTCCCGTGTGATGAGGCCCTCAAACACAAACGAGAACAGTCTTAAATACAGCATAATGACGATGAGATGAATAGTCTGACGGTAACACATCCTACTTTCAGGAACATCCGCCTGATTTTTTTTGTATTTTTGTTGTTGGTTCACAGCCGCCGAAGGTGAAGAGGATACAACTGTAAAGAGTAACGCTTGAAATGTGTGCGTTTATTAATTTGTTGTATGTCGTTGTCCGTTTTGCTCTTATTTTTATTCCCTCTTAAGTTGTTTTCTGTGCGCAATCGTCCCGCTGGATGTCCTTTCCCTAACAAAATCCTCTTCTCCAAAGCCTCCCTCACTTCCTTCCACGTCCAGTACTGCTGAAAGGAGCATGGAGCAAAAATCTGGGAGACGGTTCAGATATTTATCCGTGTGTATTTATCTTTTACAGCCTGTGACACAAATCTCTCGAGACAAAAAAAGATGTTTTATTTATTCAGCTAGTTTTAATAAATATATACGGTCTGCTCTTGTTTTGTTGCTTTGCATTTTTTGGCTGCCGTTGACACAGGAAGTGAGGAACACTGGGGGATATTTGCCGTCAGCACACAGTATCTGTGTATTCTTGATACGCTTAAGTTTACGTCCGTTATGATTGGATCTGCTGTGTGTGTGTGTGTGTGGTGGTATGGATCCGTTATGAAGGAATTTCATGTGTTTTTTTTGGCTTTTTTCTATAATGCTGTTAATGTCATGCTAATGTGGCTGCACATTTTCCCAGAATTCTCTCTGTACAGCCATCTTCCCCTCTCCCCAGTTTCAACACAGGCAAGTTTTACTGGACACATAAATGTTTGATCGGAATATTGTAACTGGTTTGTGTTTGGTACAAATGTTTTTTTTTGTTCTGTTTTATCAAATTAAATAAACTCACACAGCAAACTGGACCTCGTCACCACAATGAATGAACGTTTAGTCCCCACCCCCTCCCTCCTCTGTTACTGTGACCGTTATGGTATGTTTAATACTGTAAATATGTATTTGAAAATGCTAAATCTATTTTTATAATTTGTTTGAAGAACAACGTGTTGAATATAATATCTGCTCACTGTGTAAGGGTTTTATTTGTTGACTTTAGGGACCTAGCAAAGAAAACGCCGGTGTTTGGAATATAAAACTGGAAAAAAAATATTTCTTTTGGGTTAGTTTTTTGATGATTTTTACCTGTTAGAAGAAAATCTGATGGCTGTTGCAACATTGAAACGTGTTATTAAAAAATCTACAATATAACCAAACGTTGTGCTCCCTGTCTTGTGTTCAGATTGTTCATATGTAGACTTCAGAATTAAATCCACATATTGTGGCCCAACCCATATTGACACAGAAGTCATAACCCTTTTAAGTGTAATGAAAGTTCCTTATGCAGGTTTAGACTTGATTATTACTAATTAAGTAAGTGACACCTACTGAACTCTAGCATCTCTAGGACCGACAACCAAGAGAGTTCGTTTTAGGCTACCGATTGACATATTGGATTGGATTTTTATGTGTAACACATTATTCTTAAAATGTGTCCCATTTATCAGATTCCACTATTAACATCACACGGCCCTAAAATGCCACGAATGCGCAAAAACACCACTATCAAGGAAAACACACGCCGCAAGATGTCAAAATGGAAGCCACTTAAGTTAGTTTGAATGTTTTTACTTGTTTTCAAAGTTTTTATAGGAAGTTAATTATATATTTGTATAGTTTTAATAGTGATGTTTATAGAGTTAACCCTATAAACCTCAATATAAACATTACTATAAACATCAATATGAACAGTATAAACATAAATATTAACACTAAAAACATCACTATTAATACTATAAACATTACTATTAAATGATAAAAAGCTGGTCCACGCGTTTGTCTCCTCCAGACTGGATTACTGTAATTCACTTCTCATCGGGATCCCTGATAAAAGTCTTCAAAGACTTCTGTATGTTCAAAACAGTGCTGCAAGAATCCTGATGAGAGTTCTTAAACACGAACACATCACCCCTGTTCTTCATTCCCTTCAATAGCTTCCCATCTCCACCACGATTGATTAGATCTTTCTCCTCACTCACCTGAAAGAACTACTCACCCCACTGACCTCAACACGATCCCTCCGTTCTACCCACTCAAACCGCCTCCTCTTTCCCCGGACTAAGCTCAGCACCATGGGTGATTGGGCCTTCTCTTCTGCTGCTGTTGTCTGTGAACACTATAAACTTCACTTTTAACATTATAAACATCACTATAAACACCATGAAAAAATAAAATCACTATAAACATCGCTATAACATCGCCATTAACCCTATAAACCTCACTATAAACATCACTATGAACACTATAAACATCATTATTAACCCTATAAACCAATAAACATCACTATGAACACCAATATAAACATCACTATAAACATCCCTATGAACACTATAAACATCAATATGAATACTATAAACATCCCTATTAACACTATAAACATCACTATCAACACTATAAACCAATAAACATCACTATGAACACTATAAACATCAATATGAATACTATAAACATCACTATTAATAGTGATGTTTATAGTGTTGATAGTGATGTTTGTAGTGTTCATAAGGATATTTATAGTGCGGTTTATAGGGTTAACCGTATAACACTGTAGACACCTATAGAACACTGTAGACATCACTATAAACACTATAAACCAGTATAAACATCACTATCAACACTAGACATCACTATTAACACTACAAAACATCACTATTAACCCTATAAACCTCACTATAAACATCCCTATAAACACTATAAACATCCTTATCAACACTATAAAAATCACTATAAACACTAAAAACATTTTTTTGATGTTTATAGTGTCCAACACTTGCTAATGTACCCAAACCAACGAGATACAATGATATTCCGGTCTCAGAACCTGTGACTGGTTGTAATGATGTGGTCGACCAGTGGGACCTTAAGTATCCCCACTATATGACTGAATGTAATATAATTTGTTGCTCCAGAAATAAACGGGGAGGCCACAGATATTTGTGTGCGCCGATAAATGCAATGTAAATTTTCATAGAAAGAATCTGCAGCAGAATCTCTTTTAAGAATCTCTCTCCAGAATTCTCAGATTCTTAAAGCGATCCGCAGGCCGTGCCGGTTTTCCCCGGAGCCCAATGATATTTCGGAGCTGTGAAAACTCATTTCCCTATCATGGTCATGGCGTGGCGCTAGAAATCTGTCTTTTCTTCTTAAGGCAAAGAAATGACCCGGCGACCCTTTAAATCTCGCTCTCTCCTACAACCTGAAGACGATCCGGGCCACTTTTGTACGTAACTGCGTGTTGGCGGGTTAACGCCTTGGATCCCCCTTACAAACAGAAACAGGTTCTCCTCTCTCCGCTCCTTCAGGTAGTTCATGGCTTTCCTGCTCTTCCTCACCATGTAAACTCATTAAGTCTCTCTCTGCGGGATGGAGGTAATATTACTTACTGCTTTATTACACGACGCCCACCTTCCACCGAGCGTATGGGAAATTATTGTTAATGCAAATGTACTTTGTGTGGGTTCGCTGTGGGCGCCTGCGTGGGAGGGGAGAAGAGAAAGCGCTGGTATGTGCTGGCGGTTCTGCTCGCACGGGTCAGCGCTTGTACATAATACAGTGAAAGGTGGGTGCTGGCATGTGTGCCGATGTTTCCTGGGCTCTCATCCGAGAGTGAAATCTTTTTTCTTTTTATCTCTCTCGCAAACACTTGCAGCAGCCATCCATACTCTTTTTTTTTTTTGTTAATTGCAGTCTTATTGGAGTTGGAGACTTAATGAGTTTGGTCTCTGAGCCACTGCAGGCGCCCAAAACCATCGAACGTAACATCCTTCAGATCCTTGTAAGCGTTTGAACTCGGGCATAAACGGGATAAAAAAAGAAAATAAAAACATGACAAAAGTTGATCGAGACGCTATATGTGTTTGAGCTAGACATGTACAAATTTGTTTATACACAAATCTATAATCAATTTAAAGTCCTTCTGTTCAACAAAGTCCTTAAAGGTCAGTGACAAAAGTTCCATATCGTCCAAGGAGAACATTAGAATGCAGGGTTGGTCCCAAGAGTCTCCAGAAGTAGAATACTTTTTCAGCCCTCTCCCAGTCTTGGTTCAGGGTGCAGAAACCATCTCTACATTTAAAAGTAGGCGTAAATTTCCCTTTGTAATGAAGCTTATAATTAAGACTGGCTTAGGCTAGCTCTTAGCTGTGCTGCTATCGGTTTAGACTGCTGGGAGATCTCCCATGATGCACTGAGTTCCTCCCTTTCTCCCCCTCTACACATTCATCTCGTACTATTGTCAAGAATTGTTCCTGTTGTTACAGCTTTTACACGGGATCTAATTCCTGACACAACGCTCCCCATTATTCCAAATTTGGGACCGTCACCCAGGGCACCCTGGCTTGGGCGACCCCAGGGTCAGGGTGTGGAGTCCCCAGTATGTCATAAAGCCGTGATCCCCAGTAAGACCAGTGCTCAGAACCCTAAGCTATGTAGTGTCCAATGTTTGCACATTAATTATAAGTCAATAATCAATAAATCATTGCTAAGAATTGAGTCAGTATTAATATGAATTTATATTTCATAAAACCTTGCAAAAAAAAGCACTAAAAATTCAAAATAATTGCAATGCTGGAAGCTTCATAGTATAAACTCTATTGGAATTGAAGAAATAGCTTTAAAAAAATGTACATAATACGTATCATATCTACATAACATGAATTATGAAAAGCTAGTTGACTTGCGTGCGCTGTGGGTCATGGGTCATGGCAGCAGCTGCACACGAGCTAAATGAGCCAAAGCGCCGGCCCAATCAGCCGCTTTCTGCCACCCTTTCCCCGATGGTGCCAGATAATGAATGCTTTTCATTTGAATGTGATGTGTTAGTATGCAAACATCACATCCCACAGTAACCCCTCCTCAGCGGTTCGGGGGTTTTGTGCTGGTATCTTATCATGCGTCTCACGGCGTGAGGGAACATCTCCAATCAGATCCGCCTGTTTCTCACTGTAAATGAGTCTGGGACTGGGAGACGGGAGAAGATTCTTCCAGCAGATTGTGTTTCAGAACTAAAGATCGTTGCGCCTGAAACACATCACTCAAGACCCCCCACTCAGGACGTGTTCGAGGCTCCAAGATAACTGCAGGGAAATATAAATAAATTGCGTATCTCGCAGCGAGGTGGAAGTAATTCATCAGCTTTCCTGAAAGTATTTAAATTCTTTGAGGAGTATTTAATATGGCCGCAAGGCTAAAACGTCCGAGTTTGAAAGTTTAACCAGCTCAAGTCGACCAATCAACTTCATGGGCAGAATTTTAATAGTCAAGAAAATTGATCACTTTGTTTAAGCTGTCAAATAAAAGTGTCAAAAAATTTGTAGCAGAGTTCAATGTTGTCGTGAAATCCATTAGTTGAGCATCAAAAATATTTGACATCCTGTTCCAAAAAAAAACAAGAAGACAATTTTCAAAAAATCATCCAAGACCAAAACAATTCACCATGAGAAGTAACAGATAAACTTTAAGATAACAAAAATCTAAATTTGTTCAAGGTTCCATCTTCTAAAATCTGAGTATTTACTTATTTCCTCTGTTTGAAGTGGATGTGACTTAAATGCATTTTGGAATGTTGATTAGACCGGAGGTTCTTTAAAATGTTCTGTTCCTTTCTCTGAGCCAAATACTTCCTGATTAGTGAAAAAAAACAACCTTTATATAGAAAAATATTACATGAATGTTCCGTTAGTCTCTGAATCATCATTAAATTCATCACACACATTTTATTGTCATACAATAAGAATTAGTTGACAGTGTAAGTTGCACTTTTACTGTTTGACTGTTGTTTTGTTGACTCGGTTTTTCGTTGTACCTTTTTTTTTTCTGTGTTTTCATCCGTGTCAATATTTCAGTTCGGACCACAGTTAGTTTTTGACTGACTGTCATCCACCCACCCATCCATACATCCGTCGATCCAATCCATTCATCCAAGGATCCACCCACCCATCGATCCACCTAACCACCCATCCACCGATTCAATCATCCATCTATCCATCCATCCACCCTCCCAGCGATCCAACCATCAACCCACCGCCCATCCATACATCCACCCACCAATCCAATCCACCCACCCAACTTTTCATCCATCCATCCAAAAGAGCTCCACAATTATCAGACTACTAAATATCAAAAAATCTCTAAATAAAACACAAAAACTCTCTATAGTCGCCTGATTTTTCTTTAGATCTAAACGGCTATAACTTCATTACATTACACTGACACCATAAAAAAAAAAAAAAATGCTCAGAAACGCTTTGACAACTACTGCATCAAATGTCATAGAAATACCTTAAAGTTCATGTTATTCTACAGGTTTCTTGGTACAGGACCAGGAAGACTCTCCGTTTGGACCAGTCGGATAGCCGATGTAACCAAAATATACCAAAAGTGCCATCTCGACCCTAGAAATGTCCACTAGCAGGAGCTCCGATGAACATAATACAACCTTCTATAACTGCATTGGGTGCAGTAAAAATAAACCCGCAAAAATCTGAATAGAAGCTGAACTATGGGCCTGTTGAGTTAAACAAGTTTAGAAAAAAAAAGTCACTGACATCATGATAATGAAAGCAAAATCTCTATGAAGTCAGTCACCCAAAGCCTACCTACTCGATCCCGACACGCTTGGACCCTTAGAAAGAAGATAAAGGTATTTGTAGTGAGGGGAAAAACAGAACCAGCGTGTCCAGAGACACGTAGCAGACGATCCCGAAGGATTGGCAGTGGCACACGAAAAGCCCGACGACACCTCTGTAAAGACTTTAGTGAATCCCAGCTGTGTGTCGAGAACTCTCCCCCATTCTCTCCCTCCCGATCCCTCCGCTCCATTTGAAGATTAAAGCGAGCGGCATGAAGGAGAGAGCAATCCACCTCTAAGCTAGTGTGAAGGGGAAACTTCCCCCTAGCACAAAAGTTCTGCTCCCTGCTCTTTACCGAAGCGTGCCGCAGCTCAAATCGGCTTTGAGAAATTAATCTCTGCATTATGAAGGCTGCAAAGTAAACAAACAGAGGACAGGACGGGAACCTGAGCGTCTCTGAGACGTTGAGGCTTTTGTAGGTACGAGCTTGTGTCCCTCCAGAGGGCGAGGACGCGTGTGCTCGTACGAGCGTCATCGCGTACCTGCAGACATGAGGAGGAAGAAGAGCAAGTTCATGAGGTGAGGAATAAGGGGTGAAGAAAGCAAACGAAGCAGCAGAAGCCTGGCCGATCCTCGGGGACACTCCTGGGAGAAGTGTGTCACTTCTGCAGCATGATCCCAAACCCTCTCCTGCTCAGCCTCTCACATGTCCAGCCTATTACCGGCTTTGTCTTTCCGGGCTTCATTCAACCACTTAGCCCCTGTGGCATAGTTATTGTCTGCAAATCCTCCTACTGAAGCCTCTTCCGCTCTCGCCGTCTTCTTTTCCCATCCTATCTCTCCACAAAGAGAGGGCTTAGATAACGCCTGGGTTCAAGTCTGACGAAATGGCAACTTCCCACTGAGCGGAGATTAAACTCCGAGTGACCGACCAGACTACTTCTCTCACTCTCTTCCCTCTTTTTTTTGACGGTTTCAACATCCGTGTGTTTGGGCACCTCCTGAGACTTTCCACAAGTGCACTCTTCCGCTCTTTGCACTAGTTGCCTTTCACGTCCATGCCATATGTTTGCCATCTATCATCACTCTCCTCTCTTGACTTCCCTACACATAAAATACTGACAGATTTCTCTCCATACTGTCTATGCAAGACAATTTCTCCTACACATCCTCACCCTAAGTGCATTCCACTCCTACTATACGCATATATGAATCATACAGACCAGCCCGTAGACAATATGAAGGATTTAGCAGCGTACATCCATCCGTGACACTTAATTGACACCCAGCCTTTGACCTTGAGGGGCTGCTGTTGGGCAAGCTTGCAGGGATGTTTTGTGGTGCTCTGCTACCACCTGGTGGTGTATGTGAGAGCTACATCGTAGAGTAACGACATCAGAGCAGAAATAAAGGATGCAGATCTTTTACTTATTTTACTTACTATTTAACTTTTACTTTCTAGTTTTATTGTATATGCATTATTATATAAAAAAAAGTACTTTTAGAGGCTGCAAAAGCACAAATGACCTTTAATTTTATTTATTTTTTCTTGTAGACTCTCTTGCATGTTTGTGTAGATCTGTGCTTTACAGCTGTCTTTTCGTTTCGCCTTTCTGAGATGCATGGACAGACAGACACACATACACACATATATATATATATACTTGTACATTTATATCATCTTTTACTAAGGTATTCTGTATAGTCAGGTATTTCTACCAAGTTATTTTTTTTTCTCTATATATTGCAAATCTGTATCTTTTGTAGTACACTAATGTGTTTTCCATATTTTAAATATTTAATTTATTTTTTTCTACACATTGTAAATTTGTTTAATTTTCAGAGCAATTATTGTAATTTGCAAATTATTTTATTTATTTTTCATTACTTCTTACTCTACACATTGCAAATTTGTATCATTCACAGTGCAATTCTTGACATATTTGATATTATCTACATAAATTGTGAATATATATGTCATCCAGAGTGCCATATTTTGTCTTTGATTAAATATCTCTTTTTGTATATTGAGCTTATCTTGTACCATTTTCCAATAAAGTCCAGCCCACCTACTACCTAAGAGTATTCGGTTTAGGTCATAATCACTCCTCATGTCTGGAACGAATGATCTTTACTTAATTAATTCAAATTATTCGCTGAAATCTAACCTATCACATAAGAAACAAACCAAAAAAACACTAGATTCCTAAAATGAAACAAATATTTTTTGCTCTAAAATTTGTGCGCCATGATTATTGCCATCCTTAGGAAATCCTGCGATAAAAATGTAACAGGCATATTTCCAGTCCTATTTTGTATTTTAAGGTTCACCTGCTCAGGTTCAGAACTCTGAAGTGGTGAACAATGACCTCCTGTTTTACTGGGGTATAAATATGAGGTGAAATCTGGCAATGGATACAAGAAAATCTCTCACTAGTTGAAAATCTAATTTTCAACAGTTGGATCATTAATTAAGACGTTTAAAGAGACAAGAAATATATCAAATATCTGCCTGGTAGGGGACATACCTGCAAACTGACCCCACACACTGTGTGGAGGATGGTTGGACTGATAAAAGAGGTCAGCTGAATCTTGGTCTCAGAAAGACTCCGTAACCACCATCAGATGGCGCTGACACCAACACCAGCTGTTTGGGAGGGCAGCAAGAAATAAGCCTCTGCTAAAGAAGAAAACTCTCATCCACCTACAAGTTACAGCTCCTACAGTTTGTCTAACACCACTGGTACTTTCAATGGAACAAGGTCACAGGTCAGATGAGACCAAAGTAGATCTCTCTGGCACAAACATTCAAAGATGGGAGTGGCATAGGAAGGAGGAACGCCATACAGAAAAGGCCCTTATACCCACTTTGAGGTCTGGTAGTGGATATCCGATGCTGTGGGGCTGATTCTTTTAAAAGGTCCTAGATTTTTTTAAATTTTTTTAGAAGACATGGTTCCCACAAATATCATCAGATTTTGGATGAAATCTAAAAGTGTCTGTCAGATAACTTACAATGGGCCGTGGTTGGACCTTCCAGCTGGAAAATGATCTGAAGAGAATCAAGTTTTTTTAACTCAAGAATGATTCAGTGATTACAAAATAAAAGTTTTACCATACGAGGCTGCGCAGAATATTAAATGCATGGTTCAAAAATAGACTATAGAAATAGACGTTTTTGCATCAATTTTTTTAAAGTGTGCTGTAAGAGAGTGCACTCCTCAAAAAAAAAAAGTACTGTGTATATATATATATATATATATATATATATATATATATATTATTTATAATTTGTTTTGGACAAACCCGTCCTCAAACCCATTGAGGACAGAATTCTAAATCCAGGCCCCTCTACTTCTTTCTGTCTATAATGAATCCTTAGAACATAATTCATTAACTCCTACTTTATCACAAGCATCAAAACCTCTCCTCTTAAAGGACAGAGACCCAACCTCTCGCGCCTCTTAGAGGCCACTATCATTGTCGAATGTGGATGCAAAATATTTTGCTAAAGTCTTGGCAACTCGCCTTGGAAAGATCCTGCCTCACATTATACCAAAGGAACAGAATCGTTTTAATAAAGGCCGTCACTTACTTTTTCAGGAGTTTCCTGGAGGGGATCTTTTCCAAACATTCCTCTTCAACCCTGGAGGCTGTTCTTTCACTTGATGCCGAAAAAGCCTTAGATTCTTTTTTATGAAGCCTCTTCGAATGTTTGGATTCGGGGACACATTTATATCCTGGGTTTGACTCCTGGTGTTCACACCAGTTATATCCGATCCAGCTATTCTTTCCTGCATTTGAACACCCGTTAATGCATTAAGATCCTCAAATCTTTTGTGTGGTGTTTCTCGTGTAGGTATTGAATTAAGGTAGGGATTGTCTCTTTATGCTGATGATCTTCTTCCGTACGTAGCAGGTCCTTTGGCTAGCATTGCACCGATTTTGTCCATTCTTGAGAAATCTGGCTCTTTTTTCTGATTTTATGTTGTATTTCAATAAAAGTGAAGGCTATTCTATAAATTCTTCTGCTTTGCTGCTCAAACAATCTGATATTCTGTTCAACCTTAGCTGGACCGGGTGCAAATACCTGGGGATCAATGGGACTTTGTACTTTTGTCCTCCCTCTAGTCCAAAGATTTTTCTCTTTTGCTCATTAAGATCAGCAGGGACTTCCAGAGTTGGCGTCTCTTACCTTTCTCTTTGATTGGTAAAATGAATGCCCTTGCTAATTTCCTCTTTTTGTTTCAACTCATTCCATTATTCCTGTCCAAATTTTTTTTTAATCCTTTCATCAAATTGTCACCACATTCCTGTGGGATGGGAAGTCCCCTAGATTGGGAAATCCTTACTGGAAACTAAATTCAACGCTGGGCTTTCCCTACTGAATCTTTTGTTTTACTTATGGTCAGCTCCTATTCTTAAACGGGCTTACTGGCTCCGCTCTGCGGGGCTTCTATGGTAGAGGTCGGAAGTTCAGTCATGTTCTTCTTCCTCCCCTACGGCCTTTCTTACTTCCTCTTTACCGAATAACACATCCAGATTCACAGGCATCAGATTTGACGGCACTTTCAATTCACTTCTGCCTCCGCCTTGATGCCTCTAGTCAAGAATCATTTATTTTTCCTCCACCTTTGTGCTGTGGCACAGTAGTGGCATTAAAGTACCTCAGATTTAGATTTACCTGCCCCCAACTTATTGTTATTTTCAAGTTCTGCATTGAGCCAGTTCTCTCTTTCCTGTCCTGTCATGCCTGCTAAGCAGCCTTGGGAAAACCTTCTCTCAGTGAAACCCCATCAGAAATCCTTCATTTCAACAATCTATGAACAAATGTGTCTTTTGATGATCCCCAGTTGACCAAACCTGGGATGGCTTGGGAGAGGGATCTAGGCATGAAACTTAGACACTTGGCGGGACAAAGCCACAGACAGGATACGCTCATAGGCTGGGACTTATCAAATTCAAGGTGTAACATAGAGTTCATTTTTCAAAAGCACGCCTGTCTGAAATTTATCCAAACATTGTCTATCAGCGTGACAGGCTTCTCCTCGTCAATCTGAGTGACATGTTTTTACATTGTCCGAGCTCACAGAGGGAGGTACTGGAGTGAATATTCTTTTGCAGTTTTGACAAAGGTTCTGGGAAGAGATGTAAAAATGTGGCCTCTTGGTGCTCTATTTGGGGCACCTATTGATATGTCCTCCTCACACATGGACATACCAGCTACAAAAGGTAAACCCGCTAACTCTTTCACAAATGGAAGCCATTTATCAATTGCATCAAACCCTTACAAACTCTAAATTAAATGTATTATTATTATTATTACCTGCAGATTGCCCTCCACTGCCATTCATTATTATTTTTTGGAAGGGTTAGTTCCATTGGTCCTGCTGTTGCTCTGAAAAAAATCTATTAAAAAAAATCAATAACAGGACTTATTTTTCAAACATTGTGGGTTTTTTTATTTTATATAACGTATCCAAATAAAGACTTAAAATAAAAAATAAAAAAAAAGGCTCTGCCGCCCCAGACATTCACTCCATTGCGAAAAAGTTGCTGGATGATAATGTACCATAACTTTCTCCACGGTGGATATGTGACGTCTGTCACATGACCTCAGCATGAACCTGCACTCGGTTTTGAAGAGAACAGGGCACCAGTGGTGAACCTGCTCATCCTGGTCTTCTCTGATGAATGCTGCAGAATCAGCTGTAACTGATTCACAATCACCAACACTCCCGAACTGGATGGATCCAGATCGCAGTAGTTGAACTGAATACGTGTTATATTGTGATGACAAAGTGTTCCCTTTATTTTCTGAGCAGTGTATTTGGATTACTTCTCTTCTCTGCTCACTCTTTACTTTTAAGTACAAATTAAACAGTCGAAACAAATGTTAATTTAAAAACAACAAAAATGAAAAAGAACTTGTTTTTTTGTTTGATGTCGGTTGTTTTTGTACGGATTAATCAACAAGATGTGACGTTTTAATTAGAGGGCATTAGAGGTTCTAGCAGGCTCCATTTATTAAACCGTACTCGATTGATCCCTCTTCTCTCCCATTAGCAAGAAAAGTTAACGAATGTATTTATTAAACACACGTCAGTCTGGAGTAATCTGCCTGCCGACAAAAATAAAAAGGAATTAAAATGTAAGTAGTTAAAAGCACTAATATATACAGTACCTCCTCTCCTCATCTCTCCAATTCTGATTAAACTTTATTTAAAGTACATCACTGCATCAGACCCAAATCAGAGTATAGCAGAGATTTTAATCGCACATGCTTTATTTAAATATTCAACACCAGGACCACATTTTTTTAAGATTTTCCTTCTCACGCCAAACCCTCATTCGAGACGTATCTGCATTTTGTCACAGCTCCGAGGCATCCTGCATAAAAGCACCTCCGAAGAAGAACGACAACTTTATTTTTTTCCTGTTAAGGCTTAAATTTAAATCAGGGCTCCAGACCTGAACACCCAGTCGCACACCACTGCTGACCCGAATGACCAACTGAACCTTACAGTCTGGCCATGCTGGTCTGCTGTAACTTCTGTGGATCAGAGGTGTAGGTATAAAGCAGAAGCTGTAAAAGAACACTCTGCCTACATGAAGCAATGGTGGCACCTCACTGATGCTCTGCACCTTGTTTTGCTTCCTCAGATCCTTGAAACCTGCAGAGGGCATGATGGATTCTACCAAGTATCACAACATTCTAGAAGAAAAACGTCTCTGATGCTGAAGTTTGGGTATAAATTGATATTCCAGACCTTTAGGCCAATTAAGGCTTAGCATCAGAATAAGTCCTGGAGCATTTTTGCAGTGGACATCAAAGTCTCCAGACTTGAATCTCATAGAAGATCTCTAATGGGACTTGAAGAGGGCAGGTGGAGCATTTAATTCCAGGAATATTAAAGACCTGGAGGCCTTTGCCAGCGAGGAATGGGCTGAGATTCCTTAGAAACGATGCCAGGGGAAGGTGTCTGGCTAAGCAGCAGCTAACAGCAGCAAAATGATCTCTAAGTTTCTTAGCATCCAGCGATGAATCGTTTAGAGACCGCAGAAGTAAAGAGATAAAGATAATAAAGATAAAACTAGAATCAAATTGCTGTTATATATGGGGAGGGAATTTGTAAAATCTAAACTTTAGTTACTATTGTATTCACTTGAGTATTTTGTGATTCATTTTTCTGCTGATCTAATGAGACTTCTTAAAAATGTAAATTCCTTCCCTGTAATCATTTCGTCAGTCTTTCCAGCAGAGACCCAGTGTCTCAGCGATGAAGGAGAAGACGTGCGTGTCCTCCAGGATGTACTTGGTGGTGGGCTTCCCAGCACCGTGCCCACTGCGGGTGTCCACCCGGACCATGAGAGGTTGGCGCTGCCCGGGGCTTCTCCCCACTCCGTACTGCAAGGCAGCGCAATACTTGAGGGTGTGGAGAGGCACCACGCGGTCGTCGTGGTCTGCCGTCAGGAGCAGGATGGCGGGGTAGGGAGGGCCAACGTAAGGTGGAGGAGGCAGATTGTGAAGAGGTGAATACCTGTGGAGTGGTTGGAGAGAATCAGTGCTATTTCCTCCACCTGTCAGTGGCCTGATGATGATGATGATGTTGAAAGTGAGATGTTCCATACTTGATGAGCCACTTGAACTGCTCTTCGTCATCAGAACAGCCATAGTCTGTGGTCCAGGCATGGCCAATGGTGAACTTGTGGAACTTCAGCATATCCATTACCCCCACCTCCGCCACAGCACAGCCGAACAGATCGGGACGCTGGTTCACGCAAGCCGCTGAGTATTTAGAGTGGTTGTAATGGATTACATTTTCTGACAAATACACAAACACTCTGTGCACGGCCAAGAATTCTAAGGATTCTATCAGGAACAGTTCCAGAAGCCCGTGTTCTACACCATGACATGTGCTAACTTCCAATATCTAAAGATATAGATTTGGAGTTTCAACCAAAAAAAAAAAACTAAATCATAATCCCAAATATATTAAAATATTCAGTCAGAAACCAACATGGTTTCCTACCAAACACACTTCTATCACCTTCACTTTAAAATGTGAGCCACAGCGGGGAGGACGGCGTTAGTTGGGTTTGTGTGATACCATATGGCAGCCAGCCTTTGTTCAATGATTGACTAAGTACGGTTTAATGTGCTGCTTAATCGCTAAATGAATTAAAGCCGCGCAGCTAACTACTGTTAGACAAATATTATACAGGCAATTATATATTACAAAGATGTAATTTAGTACATAGAAAGCAGAGTGATGGATATGAGCAGCTTCAATGGTGAAAATGCCGGTGAGCTGGGAGCTGAGCTGTCCAGATGAGTGCAGAGGAAAAGATTAAATATCAGAATTCTCCTGGTGTCTTCAGAAAAAGACACCCACAACTCTAAAACTGTTGCTGCAAGTTCTCAACCTTTAAAACTGTCATAAATCTCTACATCAATACGTGAACTTTACAAACAGAAGTTTGGACTCACCCACTAGCAGCCCTCCATTGGAGGCTCCGTTTATAGCGATACGACTGGGTTTGGTGTAGTTCTCCTGGATCAGATACTCTGCGGCGCTGTGGAAGTCATCAAAGCAGTTCTGCTTCTTCCCTAATGAACCAGCTACAAGCGAGTGATAGAACACAGATTATTAGAGCTCAGCTAAGAGGAATTTCTTCTTCTGGTTGAGCCTCTCTCCGAGATGGCTTTACCTTTGTGCCAGGTGAGGCCGTACTCTCCTCCCCCTCTGATGTTGGCCACGGCCAGAATGCCTCCCAGGTGTCTCACAAACAGCAGGTAAGCAACACTGACCACAAATCAGAGAGAGAGAATCAGGGTAAATTAGTAGAAAAAGTCAAATGGTCCATCATGTGACATAACAGATACATAAAAACTGATATTTTGGGACTAAAAATGAAAAATGTTGCGTTTGTCCTGGTAGCAATAAAATCAATAATAAGGTTCGGCACAAGTAACTCAACCACATACTTCAAAATGAATCACCCTGAGGATCATAGCAAGTTAATCTGCGGTTAGGCAGCAACCAGCCCGATGTATGTATGCATGTATGTGTGTAACTATGCTATGATCGTTTACGGTTTTAAGACTTGACGAAAAAAGAAGCTCTGGCAGAACAACCCTGAAAGAGTTCTGGGCAACGAAATTAATCACACTCTTCAAAATAAATCACCCGGAGGGACAGCAAGTTGTGAACCAAACGTTAGCAGAGCAGCTAAAGCTAGCGGGACTCAGGGTAAGCCACAAGCTGTGAAGTCTTTGAACAAAGCCAACATATAAAGGACTGAACAAGGCGAACATAGTTTTACTTTCACCACGAAATGTTCTACGATTAGTTAAAGGAACGTACGGCGTGGTTGACGGAAGGTACATAATTACAATAGGTCAGAGTTCATACACATCTCACATGACTGACCAGTTTGTCACTACTTTAATCCTTTAAAATAAAAGCACTTGCAATACATTACTCATTATGATTTTTAGACTTGAATGAAAAAAAAAAAAATCGGTATCGGATGGTCAAACTATCGTAAAATCGTATCGTAAAATTGTAATTATGATTGACATTATAGTGATGGACTGAACGAAGGATGTAGTTACCGTTCATAAAGATTTAACTATTGTGTCATTGTGAACTCTTTCATACGTGAAATACACCACTGATTAATACGTTTGTGCTAATAACCAGTCACTATTAGAAAAGGAAGCAACGGTCATATTTTTATCGCTGTTCTGAGGTATCGGTCAACGGTCGCTGTGTTGGGAACCAGAAATGAGCTCACTTTCTTGCATCACTGAAAAACGCCTTTCCAACTCTTTTATTACCTCGGGTCTAGCGCATCGCTGCAACACGGCGTTCATGTCATTCTTACCGTAGGGTTGAGATCATCTACGGTCATGACCTCTATTTCTTTTTTCTTCCTCTTTACAGAAAAAGAAGCCACAGGAAGGAGTGCGGTGTGTTGTGTGAGTCATGGGACTACATTTTAGCCTGGAAGGTCTGATAATGGAGGCCAGTCAGACCGCATGACTTTAGAAAATCAGTTTTCATAACACACATGAGGATCTCTGCAGAGAATCTCATCTTTAATCCTACACACACAGTATAACCGTTGCACGCTTTTCGGGATTTAATGAAGATTCCCAGGCCTGAGGGACCAATGAATACTCCACGACACACGGGATCAATCCAGAAGTTGTGTGTAACGTGATCCGTCGAGCATTTAATGTAACAGAGTGAGTAAGGGCGTTAAAGCTGCGTCGACCTTCTATAAAAACTGATTAAAGACCTTGTGTTAATGTTTCAGACGGTTTGGCCTTTACGTCGGGGGAGGTATGTGTAGTTTACTCCAGCTCCTCTCAAGGAGGAGAAAGGATGTTAAATTAAATAGACATCTGAATTATGAATCCTTAACATTTCGCCTGATGCCGAAAGGCATTTAATGCAAGATCGCTTACCCCTCTAATGTCCTGCTCAACCGTTTGGTTGTGCTCATTTTGAGTCACTATCTCTTCTTGACCCGGTTTATAATCTGACCCAGCGGCAGCATGTATATGCTCAAGAGTAAGGGGCCGAGGATAGAGCCATGTGGGACACCACAGGTGAAAGGGGCCACCGAGGAGGAGGCGTTAAACATCGCTAATGAGAAGCTCTAATTCAATAAGTGAGATTTTTTGGAACATGAATTAATGTGAGAACTTACTAAACAGAAATGATGTAACTTTGTTCAACCAAAAAGAGTCTAATAGGTGTAAAATAGTTTTTCTGAAAACAGGATTTACCAAAAGCTTGAGCTCATTGAATTACAATTCACTATTTTCCTTGAGCAACAAAATGTTTTGTCATTAAATAATTTCATAAAGCGGACATTTTTATTGTTTAAAAACATGCTTGAGCAAAGGATTTATAATTTGATAGTAAATTTAGGGTGTCTACAATATCAATTTAATACATTTTCCAAAAGAAACAAAATGTGCATTTTTATCTTTTTTTAATCTGTTTAAAAACATGCTTGACCAAACATCTTCTCATTATTTTCACTTTTGGTACATTTAGAGTTTCTAACATACTGAATGAATAAATATCCCTCAAAGCCAAATGAATCATTTGCCATATTTACTTTTTTTACTTGGTGAGGAGATTAAAGGGCTGTACTCACTTGTAGTGAGGTTGTATGGAAGCCTCGAAGCCTCCGTAGCCATAGAGGAAGACGGGGTTCGTCCCATCCAGCTTTACACCCTTGGCATGAACTAAGAACATGGGAATCTTGGTTCCATCTTTACTGGGATAGAAAACCTGTAAATGTATGAGACAAGACAGAATAGATTGGCTCTTTGTCTTGTGATAGATCTTTCCTATCCAAAACATGGTTTTATCGGAATCAGAGAGAGTCAGTATGAACTGAGGGGAACAGGTTTTTTAAAAAACAAAAAAATGAATGTAAGAACAAATATGAAATATAGATGTATATCAGTTAAAAGTGTTGAACATCCTTCAGCAAGAAATACCAACGAGTAGTTCCATTTAAAATATTAAGAAAAATGTTAAAAACAAATAAGAGAAATGTAAATATGAACGATATAAATCAAAACTTTGAGAAGAAAATCTAAATCTTAAGTTTTTATAATTACGTGGCAGTTTTCATGCCGACAGCAGGGTTACATGCATTTCTGTAAACGGTCTCATTATTATGTCTAAAACGAGCTTCTCACACACCGTTCACTCTTAATAAATGAGAATCTAGTCGTAAGGCACAGCTCTGAATATGGTCATGAACTCTGGGAATGGACTGACTGAATGAGGCGAACCGTCTCTGGATAATCGGAACACAGTGGAAGGACTGTAATGGTATCAATACCTAAACTGGTAGATGTGATAACCCAACAGGAACCAAGGTGAAGGTGAAGTAAGATGAGGGGAGAGACGGTACGAAGAAAGCGTTTGAACATTTTACCTGGCTGGTCTGATAGTCCTCTTGCTTGATCCCTTTTACTTCCACCTCCCTGAAGACTCTGGGCTCTGGGCTTGATTTGCTCAAATCACAGTGGTAAATGATGCCTGAGCACCACAGGGTGAAAGGTCACACAAGTTAGAGGTCAATGTATGTGAATGGAGAAATTTCAACAAGTGTCTCATTCGATGAATTTATAATATTCTTATTATATTTAAATGACCTGCAGTTATATGGATATTTAAAAAAATTGGTCTGTACTTCTCTCCTTTCCTGTTTTTTTTCATTATTCAAAGAACTTTAAGTTTTTATTATATGAGCAATTTTGGCGCAATATCAAAATAATGATGTATTTGAAATTTTTTTAAAAAGCCAGAATTTTCATTTAGTTTTTCCAACTTTTGACTTGGTTAACTTTAAATATGTTCAGACACTAAACACACAAGAAATCATCAAAGACTTGAATGTCCCACATGCAACGTTTATGGAAACCATTTTTGTAGTTTTTTTAGCGTGAGGGATGAGCAACATAACTATCTAGTATTCGATGTAATGAAGTTATTTTCTAACGAGACAAAGTCTTGATATGAGAAAATAAAATGACCTGGTGTGGTGAAGGAGGTGAACTTGTAGAAGAATTCAGAGTGTTTCTTCTTGCAGCTCAAGCCAGACACCGTGCCCACGTCCAGCGGAAGGTCCCTGACCAGCTCCCCAGTGGACAGCTCGTACAGCTGCAGGATGTCCTTCACGTCATGCAGATAGTTGACCAGCAGGTGGTGCTGGTTCACACAGGAGGCAGAACCTGCAGGGGGAACAAGGAAGTGATAGAAAATGAAGATGTCAGTCTGTCACTTTGCACTACTGTGGGGAAACTTTATCCGTGCATGTTTAACGCTTCTCGTTTGTCTTGATAATATCAGGGTTAACTTTATCTCTGCCAGATCAGGGAGGAGTCGTGTCATGAATTTCTGCAGAAGCCAAATTCCCTCCGGGGAATTTGGCTTCTGCAGTGTGAGGGGTTCTGCAGAAATTCATGACAGTTTAAGAAAACATTGTCTACAGTTTAAAATACAACACACATGTTCAGGTCTGGCAGGCTTTGGTGCCAAATCTCAACATGTGCAGTTTGCACATTTTTGGGACACATTTTTTAGACTACAGATTACAAATAATCCCAGATGACGACTCTTTTGATAAACTAACCCACTCTGCTCAGAAGGTGAGAAGATGTCGGAAAAATTACACTAGCAAGAATTCTATGGTTTGAGCAAAATGACAATGGGTGGTCATCATTTGAAGATTCCGTCTTCGTCAGTGTTCTGTAAGCACCGCTGCCATGACGGCGTATGTGTAAAAACGTAGAACCAATATCGACATATCAGCCAGCTACACATCAGGAGTAAGCCCTTACTCACAATATTATGCAGACATTATACGGGCCAAACAATAAGAACTATAATGTGGAGTGATAATATCTGAGTTATGACGCTCTTCAGGCCTGACTACATTACTGATACGGGGCTGACGGGAAATCGTCACGTCTGTCCCCAATTCCTGGATCTGGGGTTTGAAGACTGGGCTGCTTTCACACAGGATGACATCATCTAAAGGGTTTTATCATTTTCAGTCACTGAGGAGGATTACCGCTGAAACCAACGCTGATGGTGGCTACACTAATTACTGATTGTGTAAAATGTAATATAATTCTACCTGAGACACTTCTGGCAACGACAAAACAACACGTTTTGTCGTTGCTTTTGTTATCTCCTTTTGTTTTAGTTGCACATGATATAAGAGGATTAGTACACACAGAAAGGCCTCTCTAAATCCCCTGAGTGTATAATGGCTACGGACTGAACATGAATCTATTAATAAATTCATTTGATTAAGATCTTTGTGTACCGTATGGACCAGTGCATTATAAATTAAATGTATTATTATTATTATGGCTCCATCGCTGTAACATGATGTGATCTCCTTGACTGCCAGCAGGGGTCAGTCTAGCATACTGCATTTATATCCTGCAAATTTGCAGGACTGTTGTTTGGCAGGTGTGAGGGGTTCTACAGGCTCTGACTATTCATGACTCACTACAAATAATAACTACAATTCCCGAATGACATTCGGCCTCCGAGTCATTCGTGTCAGTAACATACTTTGGAGGAATTGAATGTGATACTGGATCAAATGGAAATCTAGTGGACATGCACCCCTTTCCTCCCCCCTTCTACTAACGTTACTCAACAAGAGAGGCAGAAAGAGATTGAAAGAAAGAGACTGAAAGAAGAGAGATGATTTCTGGTGTTGTGTCGCTCTGGGAAATGGAGAGTATGGGATTATATTTCAATGGACAAAAATGGGTGATAGTGGTCCAGTATAGAAACAAACATTTAACCAATATAATGTAACCCTATGGGAGAGGAATGGATAATACGAATATTAACCACCTGTTTTTACCACTTGCACTCTAATAATGTTAAGTATCTGAAAAAATCAACAGGAATGGATCCTACAGAGACAAATGTGTGTCAAATATCTTGAAAATGACTGATTCCATGTGCCTGGCTTGCAATTTGGAAGAGGAGAAAGAACCTGAGTCCTGATTCTCTGCCCTTTTTTAAAGGGTTGATAGCAGGCCTATTGAGAGTGGAACACACATTCCACAGACTAACTAATAACATGGACGGGTTCACAACAGTGTGGGCTGTCAAGAATATCCTCTGTAGCTCGATGGCTACGTGACCGTGAGAACATCCTGATCTCATCTCTTTTGCCGATGTTGAAGTTCAATGTTCACTAAATTAAGTTGTCTTAAAGTCTCTGTAGTTTATATTGTCCGTAGCAGAACGACTCATTTTTAATGCTTCATTTCTTTAAGTCGTATGAGTGCTGAACATTCACAGGTGTCGGTTCAAAGTCATGACCGGCACCTACACTGATGAGGATGATGTCCGTTAAGATGGACGTTGGTTTACTGGATAACCAATAACTTCTCACCCTCACGATTTTACTTTCTTTTTCAGGAGGATAGAGATCGGTTATGTTTATCTCGTTGTATACAATCACTCTGCTGCATACGTGTGTCACTCTCATTGCAAAGCCTGACAGGAAGTCATGGTGATGTGCATGGAAGATTCTCGTTTTGATTTGATGAAGCCAATAATAAATAAAACCAATAATAAATAAAACCCATCAATTTTCATAGTGTGAAGACATTAACCACTGCAACACTGTTTACAAATGTAGCTGTTTGAGCCATCATTTGGCCTCACATATCGCCACGTAGTTCTATTTCCTTAGTAATTAACAAATGCTGACCAATGACGCCTTGTTCATCCAAAAAAAAAAAATCACCCCTGCTCATTTGTGTTTCGTGTGGTGCATTCACACATGATAAGCAGAGTCTACATTTCTCTTGAATTTACTGACAATATTCCGCCACATATGAAGTCAGGGCTCTGCGTAACATCCTCTGCTGCAACAGCCAGGTCAGCTGTCAGCGCAGAGGGCTTTGTCCGGTCAGGCAGCGGTTCTGGTGGTCGGACGGACAGGCGAACATGGGTGTCGCGACACTCTAGTTCCGGCCAACCTTGTCCATGAACTGGTTTGAAACCGGCCCTCTCGGACAAAAGGTAACGTGAGACGAGCAATTCCAGTCTCAATATAGACAGAACAAACGAAAAAAGTCTGACAGCTCTGCTAGACTGGGCAGGAGAACAAGTCAAAAAACAAACTGGAGGTTTGTTAAAGAATCTTTGCTTGCTAGCAGATTAAGTTAAGCAGTGTGAGTTTAACCTAACTCTCTATAAACCCAGAATTTCCCTCATGCTGGGGATAAAAGTTTTCACCATAGCGGTTTTCTATAACTGCTTTTGACAACTTATGTCGTAATCGAATAATTTATTTTATATGAAATACTGAATATTGCGCCAAGAATTTGTTCTCAAAGCTTTTGAAAATAAGTTTTTTATATAAAATTTTTCTTAAAACAAAATAATTTGTATATATATATATATATATATATATATATTATAATTATATATATAAAATTATATATTTATATATAATTTTTTTTAATTTTTTTTTTAAAGTTTTAAAAAAAATGTTAGCCTTTTTTTTCCCCCCCATACAAATACTTTATGCTGTTCCAAGAGCAATATTGTACATTCAGCGCAACCCTCTTGCAGTATTCCTTCCTCTCAGTTCAAATGGGGCCCATGGTCTTCACACATTAAGATGGCATAGTAAAGAAAGTCCGTAAGCACCTCTACCACCTGAGACGACGAGGGACTCTAAACTCTACACCTGCAATAAAGAGAACTTGCTGAGAGGGAGCATCATCACATGGACGGGAAATAGCACAAAATGGAACCACATGGCTCTAAGGAGGGTGGTCCGCTCAGCTCAGAGAACCATCAGGACCACCTTTCCTAACCTGCAGGACATTTATATCAACCGCTGCAGAACCAGAGCCATGAAGATCGTCCAGGACCCCAGTCACCCCCAATAACAACCTGTTTTCCCTGTTGCCACCAGGGACACACTACAGCACACTGAGGGCCAACACAGAGAGGATGAGGAAGAGTTTTCTTCCTTCAGAGTTTTAAATGAGACTAGGAACTAGACATAAAATAAAATACATAAAATACAACCATGCCACCGAAGCCTTTAACAGTAGACATCTCAGCAGAAGCGTGAGAATAAATCTCTCAAGTAACATTCCACCATTTACCATAATTCAAGTGACTCATACAACAAAAGAACAACGATCTCTAGACAAATTGCAGAAGAGCTGAGTTTCACTTTTTGAATTTCCTCTGACGGAGTCTTGAGCCATAGACGGAGGACTTCTCAGTTGCTGCGGTTGGACTCTCATTAAAAGGTTAGGACAGATATTAAGCGGAAGAAGATTTTGCAACATTCTCAGATCTGAATTGTGGTAACATTAATCCACGTACTAGCCGTTTACGACTTGATTGATATTGACATCATAAATTGGTCTATGGGGAACACCAAACCACGGCTGTTCTTTTTCTCTGTATTCTGTCGACATGAGAGTACAGCCTCACCTAGGACATCCTTGTCGTGCTGAGGAATCAGTGTAGTCCAGTGATGTGGCTCTGGTTTTTGGATGTCTATGTTGATGAGACAGTACCGTGGAGCATCCAGGTTGGAGTGGAAGGTGAAAACATTGCCCTCATTTGTGACATATGAGTACTGTGCTTCAAAGTTGTCCACAAGTTTGACCCATGGCAGCAGGCCTGGAGGAAGAAAGATGATTTAAATGACTCAAATATCCACATAGTGATTCTGTTCACCATCATTGAAGACTATGAGTTTGAATTTATTGGACTCCAAAAACCGTACTGAGCACCTGAATCACGGCGGCTTGGAAAAAGCCAGCAAACTTACTCAATAGGCATTAATTAGGAAGTGTGAAATCTGTTACGCATGAAGATTTTAAAGCGGAAATTGGAGGAAAAAGGGAATTTCGAAATCTGACGTTGATGAAGTAGCCAGCAGCTGCTTTTACGTTGACACATCACAGCTACTCTGCACTACGAGGCTTGCAATGACACACTGGAGTAGTTTCAAGCTTCCGATCTCAGATGATAGTCAGCCATTATCGACATACTGTTAACTAACGTTTAGACAAACAAAACATGATCCCTACATATCGCCTTAGAATTTGAGAGCAGCATTTTTAAATGTTTGTAACTAAATAAAACATCTATATTATGGTATAGATATAATAGATATATACATCAAATTAATCTAAAAAAGGTGAGATTATTGAAGATAACAGCATCAGTAGCATCCCTGAGGAATGATACAGTGCATTCAGACCCCTTCGCCCATTTCACTTTTTATTGATTCAGCCTTATGTTAAAATCATTTAATACATTTTTCCTGCACCAATCTACACCCCATAGTAAGAAAGTGAAAACCAAATGTCAGAAAGTTTTTGTAATCTATCGAAAACAAAACCTGAAATATCGCATTGGCATAATTATTCAGAGCCAATTTTAATTTATCTCAGGTTCCTCGCATTCCTCTCGATCATCCTTTGATTTATTACTGGACCTTGATTGGAATCTTCCTGAGAATTAAAATTCAGCTGCTTGGACAACATGATGAGGCACGCACCTGTTTATTTAAGGTCACAGCTGACAATGCCTATGAGAGAAAAACCCAAACCATGAGGTCGAAAGAACGGCCTACAGAGCTCAGATCAAGGATTGTGTTGAGGCACAGATTTAGGGAGGTGTGCAAAAATCTTCCTTCAGTACTGAATGTTCTCAAAAACTTTGTGGCCTTTTTTTAAATAGAAATTTTGAACACCCAAGACTCTTCCTACAACTGGCCCTCCAGCCAAACCGAGCATTCAGGGGAGAAGGACCTTGGTGGAACAGGTGACACAGAAACGCAAACGTTGGGTTCTGAATGCTGGTGTCAGTTTGATATTTCCTTCTTTTTTTTTTCAATACCTTTTCAAATTATTCTAAAACTACATAAAAGCACTCTGAGCGCAAACCACCGCCAAGACACAGCAGAACCTGAGGTAGACATTACCGTCATCAGAATCAATTGGATCACTTTATTTAGGTCAATTACATTCAGATTCCTACATTAATTTATGAGTTTTTTTTCCCAAAAAAGTAACTCGTGGCAAATTTTCATGCAATCCATCCTGTAGTTTTTTCCTAAATCTTGATGACAACTGATCTTTGCTATTATTGCCATAATCTTCATTTCACAACCTAAATAAGGAACAGGACAATTAACGGTATAGCTAAAGTTTTGGTTCTGCTAAAGCCTTCATTGTTCACTTGTTCTAGGCTGTAGTTTCTGTAGTTTAATGTCACTTATTATTATTATTATTATCTCGCTTAAGATTGTATTTTTTTTTTCATCTTAAATGCTACGACACACAACCTTGCTCTAAAACAGAGGCATATAAGTGAAAACATAACTCTCTCTTGGGGGCGCTAATCATGTGTTTTCTTTCTTATTATGGGGTATATAGGTGTCAATTGATAAGGTAAAATGAATGTTATCAATTTTAGTGTAAGGCTGCAACATTATCATAAAGTCTGAATACTGAATTTACTGACGTTTTTCCCTCAAGTTTCCTAAAATGTAATTTTCACACTTTACCACAGAGGCCTTCCACTACCAAATTTTATATGTGGCTAAATATTCACCATTGCCTGAGAAGCTTGAAAACCCAGCTCACACAGTGCTTTACATCATTTTAATCGATATAATAAAGACCTGTGATGCCGTTGGGGAGCTGCTGAAGGTCACAGTACCACAGCTGGTTGACAGGCTCGCAGCCTTCAGTGATGGACAAAACGGCATATCTGCCATCATCCGATATCTGGAGGAAGGAAAAATAGGAAAAAGGAAAGACGGGTACAAGATTATCTGAATGATGTTTTTGTTCTAACGCGCTAATCACGGCTTCAGCTGATGGACTGACATCCTAAAAAAAAAAAAAAATCAAGAGGTCATCCAAACCCAATGAGGAGACGTGACACAAGCATCGCATACCTGGAATTTCTCAACTTCACAATTCTCTATTAGTGATTAAATGACAATAAATCGGGAACTATTATTACCAGAGGCTACAGATTACAATAGACTTACAGTCACTGAGCTGTGCCACTTAGGATGTTCTGGGAACTCTGCCACCAGAATGTCCTCTGACTGTTTGGTTCCGATGACGTGGTAGTAGAGCTTCTGGTTGATGTTGCATGTTGTCTCTGTGCCTTTAGTGGAAAAAAACAATGAGGTGAAGTTTTGAAAACATTTGTTATAGTCTTTGCACTTCCACATTGGATTCTGGCTTTGCTATTATACGTTGAGTCTTGCTCACCATCAGTTTTGCCTTCCTGGCCGGGGAAGCAGTTATAGAAGACGCCCTTGGCATCATGAGTCCAAACCAAGCAGCTGAATTTAACCCTCTCCAGCACGTCAGGCAGTGTGGTGAGGTCCTCCGCCTTCATGAAATGCACCGTCACCCAGTCTGAGCCGCCGCTGCTCAAACCATATGCAAAATACTCAAACTCCTCTGACAGACGGCCCACTGGAGGGACACAGGAGTGAAAACAAAAAAAAGGACAGTGAATCTTCCTCTTCATCGTCTATATGTAGTTGTGAACATTAAATAAATGTTCTCTGAGTTTGGGCTCACTCTGCAGCGCCACAGTGCCATCTTCAGAGAGTTTATTCGGGTCGAAGAATACGGTAGCAGGTCCATCCAGGGAGTCCTGCACATACAGAACGTTCTGATTCTGAAGGCCTTCGTTGTGAAAGTAGAAATATCTGCAAGTGAAAACTGAAAATCATTCCACAAGAACTGATTTTTGTCGTAAGCCACTGCACATTAGGGTGTCAGCAGTGTAACACTATGACAGTATATTTTTGTTTTCTAATCGGAGTAAGGATCTCATGTGTATCTCGGTGACCCCCACCTGCCTGTCAGACCCCACAACCGGAGCCACACATGCAAGCAGCACAGCAGAGAATACATCTGATTCATGACTTCAATCCCTAACAAACGCAGGTGTGTTCCACTGAGGTCATTCAAACAATGTGAAGGAATGAAACGAGCAGTCAGTCAGCTCCTTTTCAACAGAAACCAAAACCCTGTCGGCCAACGTAGAGTATTCGTCAAACAGAGCCACAATAAGACGCTACTCTGCACGCTTCATAAAACAGAAATGACGTACCACATCTCAAGAGCAAAATATCCCGTTAATCTCCACCTGAAAAGCCCGAGACAGCACAATACATCAAGCATGTCCTAGAGCGGACTTTATTTGTTTGTATTGTGTCACTACCTGGAAATTGATGTTTGTTGTTTTTCCAGACAAGAGGTCAACAAAGACTCTCTAGCACAGATGCTAATGGCTAATATAAAAAAAGCACTTTCCAGCACATATGTAAGGCTGTATGTTCTTTTATACAGACTTGGGTGTCCTTTTCATGAATAACGAAATATAAGTGCATTGCTTATTATGATTTGCACCAGCCATTTTAGTAAATCTTCTTTAAATCTCACATCACATTAAACTTACGGTAAGATAAAAAATATTTTATGAGAAGCTGCTTGGGACAGGATAATTCCTGTTAATACTCATTAACACATAAAAACATTCTAGAGAATCTCCTTTTTATAAAAGAACATTTGGCTTCAGGTGGCTATGAGCTCACGCTAGCTTTAGCCGCTTGGCTAACCTTAATTTAACTTGCTATGTTCCTCGGGGTGATTTCATTTATGATTACGTTTTTTGTGCCGGGCGTCTTTAAAGGTTGGATAGAGGGCCTTTTTTTGTCGATTTTGTGTTTTCTGGTTTACTTGTGGGTGTTTTGAGCCGTGGTAGCTAGTGTTTGGTGTGCTATCTTAATTTGACATTAAGGACATGAAACTCGACCCCCGAACGACCTCAACTGGCTCCTTTCGACGCAAAGGAAGAGCAGCTCTACCCCAAGCCCCCTTCAGATTTCTGATCTCCACATCATAGCCCAGCCACCCTACAGAGGAAGCTCCCTTCAGCCACCTGCATCCTTGACCTCATTATTTGGGTCAAGGATGCTATTTACTCAAAGGTCTTGACCAAAGGTGCGGGTGGGAACAAAATGATCCCGCAGTACCCCCTATCCCGATTGGATGGGCAGAGCAAGCCTGACCCTGTTCAAAGTTGGTCAACAATTAAACAACCCGGAAGGAATCTGAGGTTCGAGATTTATACCATTTCAACCCAATGGCACATTTCAAAAATTATGAGAGTGGCTAATATTTAGATTTGAACTATTACCTGTTCCCTCGTTTGTAGGGGCAGCTGTACTTAGGATAGTCGTAGAGCTCAGTAAGACGGCGGTGGAAACGGGCCTGGACAGCACACTGCTCCAGGTATGGCATGGTCAGTTGGTTCTGCTTCTCCACAAAGGCCTGATTTGCAAAAAAAAAAGAGAGAAGGAATTAATTCTGTGGAGTAGTTGGTAAATGTCATCAACTACTTTGTGGCTGCGGGGAGAAAAACATTTGGTGTATTTACAGAGCTTGAGAATATATATATATATATATATATATATATATATATATATATATATATATATATATATATAAGCGAGGATTTTTTCATTTTATAATTTAAGTGTTATAAAAAAACAAAAAACTATGAAGGCGCTCTATCTGAAGAAAAACATGGAAAAAACTAAAGAAACAAAAATGATCAGAATATAAAGCATTTGGTTAAAGCAATATTCTGAATTATATTATCAGTTTAAAAATTGAACAACCAAGTGGGAGAAGGGTGGAATGAAATCCTTAAATGTAATTTCTATTACAGGTAAAACAAGGATCTAATTTGAAGCTGAACTGTTTGCATGTATGTGAGCGCTTTTAAGTTTGTGTGTGTGTGTATGTGTGTGGAATTTTTTGCAAAAACAATTGGTAGGAAACTATTGAAGTTAATAAAAAAAAACCTACGATTGTTTCTGCAGCATCGGGGTCTTCCAGCCAGGTGTACGGATCACAGATCTCAGTTCCATGATAGTCGTCCACCTATCAAAAACACACACGCACACACATTAAACCGACACAAACACACTCATGCAGGAACAACTACTGTGTTCCATCTTTGGCGTTCAAGTTTGGCTTTTACAGTCTTTACTTTTATTCGCCAATTCAGCCATGGGACACCTCTTCCCTGAGCAATGTTTCAAATGACTAACTTTAATCGGATCAATATGTGGGTGGTAAAACAGAACCAATAATACTAATACGCCCATGTTCCGGTTCATTGGATGTCGAACAACATTTGTGCAATCTCAAAACCGTCACATTGCAAAAGCGCTATTGGAGCGTGTCCAGCTCTCTGTATTTAAGTGGAAGATATCACGCAAGTATCTGTTGCTTCACATTTTGGGAGAGTCGGGTCAAGTGAGGCTTCACAGGTTCCAAACGGCATTCATTGAGGGTCAGGGTTCGTCAACAAGTTTAAGGTACAGTGCGTAAAATTTAGGGTTTGGGTCAAACAAATTGAATACACACCATCGCAAAAATCTCGACAGATTTTTCAAGTTGAACCATCCTAGTCACAATCTGACCCCAAACTGACCCTGTTTCTTGAGGGTCAGTTTGCTGACACGTCCGATTCCCGGCTCATTTTTAACATCTCCGGTTTCTATGCAACTGTTGAACCTAACATTTTTAACTGTTGAGAGGCGGGGTCTTGATGAGCGAATGATACCCGTTGAAATTCTTTACTGATGTACATTTTATAATTTCTCGAGAACAAAAGGACGAGACGGAAACCACAGGCTGAGCCAACTTCCTTTCAATTCCATCATAGCAAATCATAGTGTGACTCAGTAGTGCGTTTGGGCCGTGTGTGCCTGCATGCGCTCTCAGCAAAATCTGGGCATGTTCCTGATCAGTGGAAGGATGGGGTCCTGGGGGACCTCCCCCCACACCTGATTCAGGGCATCAGTGAGATCCTGGACGGTCAGTGGTGGTACTACTTGGCGACATTGGATGCAGGGATATTTAACGTTGCATGGGTGTACAATTGGATTTAAGTCAGGGGGGTCGTGAGGGCCAATCAATGGCATCAATCCCTTTGTCAACCAGGAACTGCCTGGAAACTCTGGTGACATGAGGCCCGCCATCGGCCTGCTCCGGGACGAACCCAGTGATTTCAACTAACTGAAAATCTTGTGGCAGAAGTCCTTCAGAAAAATATTTCTTTTTACGATCAGAATTTTGTGTTTCTTCATATCATGGCTCTTGAGTAAAATGTTCTAATATTTGTGAATAATTTGAATTGACGATCATAGTTATAGATAATAAATACCGTTTCTGCTTCTCATTTTACTAAACTACATTTTACACACTCTTCTTTTAAATCAAATCGTAATTTTGCACAGAAAGCATCTGTCGCTAAAGATTTACCCTTTCCTTAGTCTTATTCACGAATAATAAACACACATGCAGAAAGTTGGTTGGATTCACTCACAGTTACAGATCTGGTAGATAATAATTTGAGGGAGAGATATAAAGAAGTTATAAGAAAAGGAAATTTCGATAAAAAATAACAAGGGTATTCTTTTTTTAATGGTTGTCGTCCCGGATGCAAGAGTATACTCCGAAAAGTCCCCAATCCTCTGCTTTCTTTCATTCAAGCAACTCCCCTGATTGAAATTGAACTCCTCAAATTAAATGTGGAGTTTGTTCACAGTAGTAAAGAAAAAACAAAATAAAAAAATACAAAGCTTTCACTAGTGAGTAAAATATCAACTAGTAAATTAGATAAAGATATTCACAAGATATAGCTCCTTAATTTCCCGAAATCATTCCCGTTCTTTCTCGTTCTAAGGTCTTTGTGGGTGTGCAATTTGAAAATAATCAATGACTTAGTTTTGGAGTTATCGCGCAATATTGTGTGAACACAAATGGATATTTTACAATTTCATACTGTCTATATGCTTGGTATAATACATGTGAACGTAATGAGTATACTTTTATTAAAGTTATTATTAGTATCAAGTCTGTTTAGAACATAAGTCCACATAGCAGCTAAATCGTATTACTTCAAAGGAAAATGCTCAGTTCCACAAATAAATGGATGGATGGATGTCGTGACCAGTAACTCATTTGAATCTGATTCTAAAACTTTTTTCTTTTCTTTTCTTTTTATTACATGGGAAAACATTAGTGAATTAAGCTCAACTTATTAGAATTTTGCTGATAACTATTAGAATGTTACTAAAATATGTCGTCTGATGGACTAAACCTTCGTCAAGACAGTTTAAGTTTTACTGAGTGTACGACAAATGCCCGATGTTTTAATTACATCATTGGATCCTTTGTTATTTATTAAGTGTCTGTAGGTCTGAGTTTTGTTTTCTATTTTTAACACTTCAACTCTCCTATATTAGCTTAAATGAAACTATTAAACATTTGCACAAGGGATTTACACTGTGGTTCTGAAAGCTAAATCAACAAATGACGGCGCTGCTGAAACACTTGCATACGCGGCACAAAATACACCCAGGTTACGTTTCACAAGTAATAGAAAGTTCCTACTGAGGTCATGTCCTGATATGCAAACTCTAATATCCTTATCATATCAAGCAGATACAAAGACGTGACATAAGGTGGGTTTGGAAGGCTCAATCTTTGCCAGTAATAATAAACCGTGAGCGTTGAGCACAAACACATACAGGAAGGATATAATGCTGTCATTTGTGAAAACACCACCAATGTTACACCTGGTTACTTTTTAACCTGGTGTAAACAAATTTATCACATCTTTTTAAACCAATTTTTGTACATTTATTTCCACCACTTCAAACAAATTGATCACAAGAAGAAGATGGATTAATTAAGTGCATTTATTGCAAAGTGCCGCACTTCACTGGAGGAAGTTGGAGCAAATACAAAAGAAAAATGTAATACAATACTATGTAAAATTGTATGAATAAAATAAATAGTTATATCATGAAATATATCAACTTATAAATATACGATACAGTCACAAGAATGTTAAAACTTCTCAGGTGTGCATAGGCACATTAATTGCAATTTTGATAGAGGCTCTCTTTTGGCTACCAAAAGTGAAGATTTGTCTTTGTTTAGGAAATTCCTATATTTAAAGATAGAATTATATGGGTAAAAGCAATAATGAGGTCTTTCAGTTAAGCTGCTTACATTGGAGAAATCGTGTTCACAGTATTCATAGGAATGGTGAGCGCTATGGCAGAAAGCCATTTGACTATAAGATCTCTTTCCTCACTCACCAGTGCATCCATGGCAACACACCCCCCTACCCAAAAGAAGTACTCACCCAACTAACCTCAACACAATCCCTCCGTTCTACCCACTCATACCTCCTCCTCCTTCCCCGGACTAAGCTCAGCACCGTGGGTGATCGGGCCTTCTGTTCTGCGGCCCCTCATCTGTGGAATGCCCTCCCTGACCATCTGAGGGCTCCACAGTCGACTGAGACATTTAAAAAAGGAATTAAAACTTTCTTTTTTACCAGAACGGATAACTTTTAATTAACATTGCTGCTTTTTGGTCATATTTTTTATACAATTATTATATTTTTTATTGATGCTTGTATCTGCTCTTACCTTGTAGCACTTCCAAATGTAAAGTGCGTTATAAATTAAATTTATTATTATTATTAAAGCTTACACCAGCGCATCATGCAGGGGGAAAATGCTCAGAAGATGTCTAACTGATAACTGAAATAAATTAACTATTGTTAAGAGTTAATTCAGGCCACATGTATGCACCATCCACATACCAACACTGGGCCACAGTTGGAAGCGGCGTTGACAGATGAAGTAGTTGAATTATAAAATCGGTCCAGTTTCAATCCTGCATCATGTTGCAGATCAGTACAATCTCCTTCTATAACACATCATGAAAGTTAAAACATTTCTTTTTCATTATTTAACAACAGTTTTGAGGACCCATCTTCCTGTTCTGTGCTCATTGTAACATGATGCAGTGCTCACAATGTTGTTACAGCAGCAACATTGATTGGCTGGAACGACATCACATGAGTATATATGGAAACAAAGACAGTGTCCATTACCCGATTGCCTCTGCCGATTAATTAATGTGAGAGAAATTAGTCATAAGTGTCAGAAAATGGTGATATTATTGTGCATTCTGAGATTTTTGGTGTTGATGATGGTACAAAATGTAAAATGATCCTATAAATGCAATAATTATTTTAAGTCTTGGAACAGTGGTTCAAATTTAAACAACATATTGAAATCATTATTTGTCTGTTACTTTGTTTGTGTAGGCCCGGTTTACATTCTGGCATTTTAATTTATGGATTGAAAATCAAATCGAATAACTACAGTCTATATATCATAAAGGTCAACGATTACTTTAAAACACCACACCTTTAAGCTTTAATGGTCCTCCAAAATGACCATAATCTAATGTGATAGGTGACGACTTTGACATGGCCTTTTAAAGTTGATGTTTTCTGAAATTAATGAACGACTCCGTTTATGAAATATGCTTTAAAACATCTTTGTCTTCCACTTGGACCAGAGATAGACTGGTGAGGTCTGTTCAGATCACCTGGGGAAAGCAACCTGGCTAACAACAGCAACTTCAAAGTGCTGGAATGATGGCTCGTGGTAAAGTGGCAAAAATCCTGGCGGGAACAGATGCAGTTTAAACACACCTTACACTGAAACTTTCGAAGACGACCTGTAGCTATTTGGATTGTACTGCTGTAGAAGAAACACACCAGGTATGGAGAAAGCACTCACGACATGCAACCGTTTATCGCATGATGAGTTGAATCTCCCACGGGGATTATGCTTAACCAACCACTTACTTTACAAGTTTCTCGAGTCAAATCTAGATTTTTTTCCATTGACGGCAAGAAGTTATTATCATTCAGCGTCATATTCTTATTATACATTGGAGTAAATGCTGAGTATCTCTGTTCAGGTTACTTTTCAAACATGGCAGTGCAACATGGAGGCCTTTATGGAAGACGATACCCTCCCTCTGGAAGCACTTTTTCCAAAAGAAAAAGTTTTTTTCAGCCAAATATACACTTAAAAAGACTTAATGAATTTTATATTCCACATACGTATTCATTAAAAAAAAGTCAATTTTCAATTTTACGCACTTCACGATAACACAAGAGGTGCATTTCCTCACAGACCTTTAGAAGACAGTAGGTCATATGCTGTGTGACTATAGTTTCATCCTGTTTTTTTTTTCCTGGTTTCCGTGCTTGAGTACATAAAACAGAGACTTTTACTGAATGACAGCCTGAGAACCGCCTCAGAGGGAGTTTGACACTGACCTTAGCCTCATCTCTTCTGGCTGTCGGGTACTGAAACATCATGGCGGATCTTCTAAAGTCTTCTTCTGTCACTCTGGGTCGATTTTTTGCTGCTGTTTAAATGTTTTTGTTGAGAAATCAGCGATTTGACGACACATTCACCTAGAGTGAAAGTGAAACCGTGAATTTCCTAACCCGTCCACGCGTTTGTACACACACCGTCTTTGATTGCTCCCTGGACAGGAAATGACGTTTCACGAGCGTCACCTAATGACGTAGGTGACGCTCGAGCGCGTTTTTTTAAAAATTGGCCTTTAAACGACTAAAAAAGGAATGGGTTCGGCTAAAGACCTTAATCCATGATTATTTTGTTCTCAACATCTTTACAAATGTTTTTAATGCTGGCTCCTTTTGAAATGTATTATAGCACCCAATGTATCACAGATGTGGTTTTAATCTTATGGCTGAGTGACGCACATCAATGTGACTCATATTTAATAAACGACAAAGTGCTTAAAGTAACTTTTACATCGTTTGTGCAAAAAGGTTTCATTGTGCTTTTTTGGGAAGCCATCAACTCCAAATACAGTCAAATAACTTAACCTATATAAATTCTATAAACCAAACCTCAAGTGCCTGAGAGGAGCCGGAGGGCGTTGCTGTGGAGAGGGATGTCTGAAATACCCTTCTTGCCCCGATGCCAAAGCGACCAACCTTAAATAATCAGATAAAATTAAGACCAAAATACCTCAGCATCAAAATACAACGCGTACAATTTTGGCCCCAACAGCAGGGGTATATCCCTGAAAAGCCCTCAATCCCCTGCATTGAACAAGCAATTCACCTGATTGAACTCCTCAAATTAAATCTGAAACTAATCTCAAACCATATATGGATCCATAGTCCATATTTACTTAACTATTTCTAGGAAGTCTGCAAATCCTACAGTGACTAAATAGAGATGATTGATTGTTACTTGTTACAACTTGGTAGCTGATTGCTTAATCAAAAAATGACCCCAGTTCTTCCATGTTTTCTCAACAAAAAAAAATTCAAGAGAAAAATAAAACGAGCTTGCCAGAGTGAACACAATAGGAGAGCACGTTTCCAATCCATTCCAATCCAGCCTTTGAATAATAATATGAATATTTCCTCCTTCCTGGAGTGCATCCTGTAAATGAAACCACTGATGCAGTCACATGACAGTTGGCCCATTGTGTGTCAACAGATGCAATGTGTAAGCATCAGTTACACCCAAAATGTCTCACACAGCAAGAAAGAAATTTGAAATTTTCCAAAACTCCTAAAGTGAAATTTTGTAACGAAATGAATTTGTAATACAAATCCCTGAAATGTATTAATGCAAAATCTGAAAAAAAGAAAACCCCTAAAAGTATTTTATTTAATTTTTTTTTTGTTTTTTTGTTTTTTTGTTTCTTATTATTTATTATTTTGATAATCTATTTTGTTAAGATCCCTTGATTATGCCGTTAAGTCATATGCCTCTGTTCACTTTTGCGTATTTATTTTCGTCCGATATGGTTTAATCAATTCAGAAATCTATAGTCGTTGGTTGTAATTAATGTTCAAAAGTGTTCAATAAAGCTTTAAAAAAAAAGCATTTGAATTTGTATTTGAGGTCAGTTCTGTTTTATGTGATGTACAGCCTCAAAATTAAAGTTCAACTTCATTGTGATGTTTTGAATTTGTATCAATGTAATTAATTCCTAAAATGCAGGGGGATTTCCAATAAGTTAATATTTCAGTCATTTACAATGTAGTGAATTCAGCTGTGACAGCGTGAAAATAAAACAACTTGTGGAGGCAGTGTGTGCCTCCTGGATTAGGGCCCCTCGTGATGGAGGGACGAGAGAGAAAGAACAAAAACAGAGTTTCAGACGTGTGTAATCTGCCTAATCCACAAAGCTGTGAAAATGACTGGGGAGAAAAAGGGGGAGGAGAGATAGAGGACAGGGAGTTAAAAAGAGGGCTAATTTCAAACTAATTTAGCTAAGGTGATTAAGTGAGACGGGCTTGATGAGAAAATAAGCTGTCAGAAGGCCTCTGACCTTGTTTCAGTGTATTTACCCCTCTGCTGGATAGATAGATAGATAGATAGATAGATAGATAGATAGATAGATAGATAGATAGATAGATAGATAGATAGATAGATAGATAGATAGATAGATAGATAGATAGATAGATAGATAGATAGATAGATAGATAGATAGATAGATAGATAGATAGATAGATAGATAGATAGATAGATAGATAGATAGATAGATAGATATGGAGTGTAGTTGTAGTACTGCTAATAGCAATTCCTAAAATATGTTATAACACAGTTATAACAAATTTTAAGTAATTCCAACTTTCTTATGGTAAAAGTTGTGGGTGGGTGTGTGTGAAATGCGTGGGCAATTTTGTTGACGAATTTCTACCACATGACCTGAAAGAGAACAAATAATGTTGCATAAATTAAATGTGTCTATCTAAACTGATAGCAGCCATTCTTTACTTTAAGGCCAAAATCAACATGGGACTATGACTGACGTAAAAGTGACAACAATGCAGCAATTACAAACCTAGACAGCTCCGTTTCCTTATTATGTTAACCCGCCAATATCAAGAGTTTCATGAGAGTTTGACCCACATATTTGTATCAGTACGAGTTTTATAGTTATTAAAAGTCAATAATTTTGGTTTTCCTCAGAAAAAGTCTCATCGACTTCAAAGGTTCTTCAAATGAAACTCTGGAAAATAATTCAAAACTGAAAACAGTTAGGTTTCAGCTACAATCTGATCTCAGTACAGATCTACAGCATCATTATTTGTTATCTTTCAGTAGCCGAAATTCCAATATTCTAGATCACCACATCCGGAATGTTACTTGGATTTGTATCAGACTTGGCATGTGGCGATCCAAAATCTCCACCAAAATCTAATTGACTGCTCCTTCTAATGGATTGTTTCTTAGGCCATCACCTCCCTCTCCAAGACAGTTAATCATATTCTGTCCATAACCTTTAGGGTAATCCCGCTAACAGCCATAACAAACAGACCAATCAGAAACCACCTCTGTGGTGGTGTCACGAAAACAGAGGGACAACATTTGACCCCAGTTTATTCCACTTCACCCAGTATAAATCATAGCTTTGTTGATTACCTAACTACTGTATGGGAACACATGCTCTAATTGGCAGTAAAGTCCACCGAATATCCCTAATCTAAGGGGCTACCGGGGATGAAAGTGGACCAGGGCAAGCCAGAGGCAGATGGGTTGTTATGAAAGAAGCTAGTTGGGGCCCCAGACGGCCTGAGCCATCGCTGAGCCCTTCAGCGGCATGACTAGACGGACTGGGCCCCCTCCGCGGCTGGCTTTGACTGGGTTTTCGTGGCGTGCTGTGCAGATCGGCTAATTGGCTGGAGAGAAACAGGTAGTTTGTCAATTTGCGCCGACAGAGAGATTAGATTAGCCATGTCAGATTACAGCAGACCAGAGTCGGACCGTGTCATCTGACTGCAAGCTCCTGGCTCGCCCACTGAGAGAGGGAGGCAGAGTAGGAGGGCGCAGAGGGGAGGGAGGTGACGCCAGACAATGATGTGAGAGGGAAGGAAAATTAGTCACAATAATAAAAACGCACACTGGGATATCAGGAATATCGCTTTTACGTAATTTAGTTATGTCAACTGGTCCTACAAAACTAGATTGAATAAATAGGAGAAAAAATAGGAAAATATTAGAAAAAGCATGATTACGTGTAGTTATGACGAATTAAATGAACAACGTTCAAAAACCTAATTAACCTAACCTTCTTAATACAATTAAGTCGCAAGGACTTTACAGTAATGCTGAATTTACTAAACACAATTATGTAATCCCAAAACATGTTACAATTACATTAATTCAATTAAACTCCCTTTTTTTAATTGTCGAAGTTGCAACTATTTAGTTCGTTCAACATAAAAAAGTCATATATTAAAAAAAAATAGCACTCCAGTTTAATTTCTAATAATGTTGCAATAATTAAATATAGTTATGTTGTTACAACGCAAACAATTAAATACTTTCAAAGTCTATGAATACTTCATTAATGAAATTAAACTCCTTTTTTTATTTGTCAAAGATGCTATTATTTAGTTCTTTCAACATAAAAAAAAAGTAATGTACTTCAAACAACATCCTTATTTAATGTCTTAGAGTGGATGTGCTCAGAAGTGACAAGGAAATACTTAAAAGTAGGCAAAAAAAAGGGATTTTATGTCATACAACCAACATGTGTCTTTAAGTAAACACCCGCATAAACACACGCATACACACACGCACAGTGACACACACACACGCACACAAGTGATCACAGTTATTAACCCCTGCCCCACTCCTCAACAGATGGTGCCGAGTGCAGCCACTGAATCAGATAATCTGTTATTGTTCTGAATGTTTTTGATTATTGTCCCTGGTAGTCATTTGAAAATCATACACAAATCATCTTCTAACCTCCGCCTGATCCTGAGCTTACCACCAACGCTCAAGCTAATATCTTTGGCTCCGCTCCCAGAGCCATATTGTAATACAACCCAGAGCGCTATTCCATAAGCTCTTCATTTGAGAAATTCACGATGCGCAGATTTGTACATTTATTTAGAGAGCATAACAAAAGGCTTGTGGGAGATTTGAAGAAGGTGTTTACAACTGCTGGCTGATGCCAGCGCTTTTCAAACCACACATGTGCCTAATAGTGATATTATTTCCTTTCACCTCAAATGGTACTACTATACAATATATACCTTTTAGTGAAATATTGTACGATCACATTATTTTTTATCCTTCTCCCCAAATTCTAATCTCCTCCGTTAAAATAAACAACACAAATTATTTGTTTTCCAATCCCAGTCAGACCACAACTCTGATTATTTATCTTGTTTTTAATTAAAACCATAAACAATCTGAGTCCGAGCTTAGATCAGCGGTAATCGATAAAAACCCACGGTGGGAGTTGGTGGCCTGATGCCCATTATTGATCTATGGTTAATGTTTTTGTTCTGCAGTGCGCGTCACGCGCCAGGGACAATAAAAGACAAGTGAGATTAAGACAATTAGGGGGTTGATTGTTATCCAAAAGACGAGAAGAAGAAGATTAAATGGGGAGATTTGGGTCAAAGTGGTGATGTCCAGAGGAAGGAAGGAGGCGGGGCAGGGAGAAGGTGGGAGGAGGAGGAGGAGGCGGGATTGGGGTCAGAGAAACTGATCGCAGTGGCCTGGAAGGTTGCCTCTGACTGGAAGAGAGTGATAGAGGGAGGGAAGGAGGGAGGAAGGGTGGTGCCTGGCAGGACAACATTGGATTGCTACAAGTGAGGTGAGGTGTCACCTTATATGTGTCATCTGATTTCCACAGCAGGCACTCCTGTCTGGGGATTTTCCTTTTTCTGTTTAGACTTCTGAATAACCACCAGCTACTCTCAAGTTTTTCTTTCTCTTTTCGTCGTCCTCCTCCTCCTCTTCTGTGTCACTCTCATCTCATCCCCCTTTTTCTGGAAGGCCTAATTAGCAGACATTTTTATTGATCCGCAGGATTTGGCGCTGAAATCCCCCTCTCTGTCTTCCAGACAAATCTCGGATAAAACCCTTCCCTTTAGCTAGTGGTCTCTGAGATTGTGACGGGGGGGGGGGGGGCGGCGCCGGCGGCGGGGTACCGGCCCACCTGTTGACCACATGCCAAAAGTGTGCCGACTTTGCAAATCTTATCTCTCTTATCCCCATTGCACCACCTTTATCTCTTGCTATCTGCTTCCGCGAGACATTCATTGAATGTTGTTTAAAGATGGAGGTCCCACTCCCCTAGAGAAAACGAAAGCGAAAAAAAATACAAGAATTTTATTTATTTTCTTTAAATCAATTCCCCAATCGACAAGAAATAAATAAATGAAATAAATTTAGGTATTTAAGAGATTTCTTTTAATAAATTGCGGCATTATAGAAACTACGAGGTTCGATTATGTCCAAAGGTTTGTAACATGAGTATATTGATTTTAGATCAAAAATATTCTCCCTCAAATGTATGACATACCGTGAATATTGGCAAGTAACTATTTTTTTTTAATTTTAACACAGGAAAAATATAAAGGCTAGGGAACAAGAAAAAAGACTTACTCAGAAGAATGATGATGTCATGAATTTGTTTGTTTTTTTAGTGGAGGAAAACTAAACTGAACTAAATTGTATTTAGTTCATCCAACCTCACTGTGATCAGTAAATTAAACAATGCTTATTATATTATATATATGTTTCATGTAGCACTTAATCAAGCAGGTTTGATGACATTTCCTTAAAATGATTTACTTATATTTAGTTTAAAATCATTATTTTACATTTATGACTTAGTTTGACTTAACAAAGTAAACGTGGTGTTTCATTTCTTAGATTGTAGCTTTTGTTGATAAATTTGTCAATCTTGAGATTTCATGAATATGAAAAAAATCCCCTTTAGATAATGTGAATACAGATTTTATGCCCCTTTAATGCCATTATTCTAAATTTTCCAAATCTACGATTATAATCCTCGGCGAGTGCAACACTTTTTGCAGCGTTCAATTTGAAACTCATTAGCTCAGAAAGTAGGGGATTGAGATAAATACCCTCTCATTATTGAGTGCGATGGGAAGATTATGGAAGCATTATAAATGACAAATTAGCCTCCATGCACTGCAAAATGAACCATATGCTTTACACCGCCTGCATTCATGGGGCTTTGGTTCCTTCAGCAGATTCCATTTGTCACCGTGTGCATCTCCAAATTAAAGAAGATTATCATTTTTATATGCAGCTACATTTATTTCACTGGTGTAATAATAAGTAAATGTTCAAATATTTCAGATTTTTCATGAAAAAATCTGTCAAGGCCATAGAAAAACAATGAAGGACACATCATTTTAACGTGTTATAAAGACATTGCAGCATAAAAACCTGTAAGCGGTGATTTCCTACTCCAAAACTCTCACATGGCTTCTTGGAAGTGTGTCTGCGTGGGCTGAAGAGGATTGGAACATTCGTTATTACAAATAGAAAAGGAAAGATGTCACAAGATTGTTTTGTTGTGAAGGGGAAATAGTTTCAGGAGCGTGAAGGAGATGCCACCAAGAGAGCTGCAAATGGCCGTATTAGGTCCACAACCCAGCAGCAGGACCAGAATCTGCTGCTCAGTGTGAGGAGGAACAGAAGGAGCTCTTACAAAATGACCTCCAAGAGATACTGATGTGATGATTCTGACAAAACTGTCATAAACAGACTCCATGTGGGTGGCATGAGGGCACAACGTCCTCTAGTATCACCCATGCTCACAGTTCTGCACGATGCGGTTCCATTGATGTTCACCAGAGAACAACAGAATTGGCCGGTTCTCAATTGGTGCCCCGTTCTCCTCACCGATGAGAGCAGGTGCTGACTGAGCTTCTGCAACCAGCGTGAAAGAGTCTGGAAACGCCGTAGAGAACATTATGCTGCCTGAAACACCATCCAGCAGGACCGGTTTGGTGTTGGGTCAGCGATGGTCTGGGGAGGGATATGAAATCCTCAGACCCACTGTCAGCTGGAGTGGACGCTGGTTTCCTCCTGATGCAGAACAATGCCTGACCTCATGGGGTCAGAGTGTGTAGGCAGTTCCCGGATGGTGAAGGTATTGATGCCGTTGACTGGACCTCACGTTCCCCAGACCTGAATCCAAATGAGAACCTCCGTCCCGGAGTCTCTACTGGTATCACAATGTGGTACCAGTAGAGACAGGGAACTTAGCAAAGTGCAGAACTGGAGAAAAGTCATTGAGGATGGATGAGGAGAAAGGAAGTTTGTGGTCACCTCCTGCAGAACCAGAACCTTTTTAGGGGGTTGGCCTGCTGATACTTCTCCTGTCCACCTGCGGTAACTTTCATCCAAGAAGACATTTTTTTTTTTTTATGCTTTCACTTTGCCGCACTTTCATCTAATTAAATAAAGGGGCTGTACTTCCTGCCGTGTCATCACACACTTGTCTTTTTGTTCAACTTCAGCTGGATGAATTGAAAGAATGTGGTCAGATTACCAGATGTGACAGTTTAGTCACCTTACCGAATACCCGAAGTCTCACAGGTTAAACAGGTTGTGATGTGATTCAGTCAAAAGTGATGAGTCAGCGAACGGGCGTCGTCATAGTGGGACATGGGTACTATGTCCCACATGGAGTCTGCACTAAATGTGTTTATTTGCAATAGGATAATAGTGCTGTAGTGTGTACCTTCATGTGTTATAATGAATATGAATATGAACAAAATGCACTAAATGTGTTTAACAGACAGATTAGGAATTAGACTGAAAAAGAGCAGTTTTTTCACTTTTCTTTTTTTACTTTGCAGAACAGGCATGCGAGTTGTGGAAAACTGTTCATGATACCGAACAAGTTATGGAGGTCTGACCATTACCCTATGATCAGATTTTTTTTCCTCAATGTGTATTTATTAAAGAATATCAGTTTCTTTCAACACACAATTTCAGTTTTTCACACATTTACTCAGGAAGGTGTTTGGGTTTTCATATTTTAAAAAAAAGTCTGATTTCAGAAATAACCGTCGCACTTAATGACGTTGTGTCAAACTATTCAAATTCCTCTTGTGCTGCCACTGGCTGAAAGTGTGAAAATGCACAAAGAGAATCACAAATTCCACTTACAGTAACATCATCACACACGCCACACACACAAGGGCTTTTTCTATAAATCGCTTTTACTGTGAGAAATAGTCAAGTGTTAAAAAGCCTTTCTGAAAAAGAGGAACTGATTCACCCACAGAAGGTTTAGCATATGGAAACAGCAAGAACAAACTGTAAACTGACAAAACCCTGCATAAGATGCGGATATTCATGGTATTAGCGATGAGCAGGAGCTAATTATGCAATCAAGCACTTTTTGTTGACCTATAAAGATCACACATTCCTTAAAAATCCCAGAATCAGCCCTTTAATTGAATTAGAAATGTTGCTAAGACGATTGAAAGTCCCCCTGATGTGTTTACTGTTAGCATACGTGGTAAACAGAAGATGATGATGTTGCAGTTAAAGACGTTGCTGGTCGAGTTCTCTGGCTGCATCTCCTTCCTTCCTCTTTTGCAATGGCGTGCAGCTCAGGGAAGGTGTGAAAATGAGAGGGTTTATTTCAGTCTGTCGCTGTCGGCCCCTGAAAAATATGTCGTGGTGTTCAAGGAAATGTTTTCTCGCACATCAAGATCGCCTTACAAGGATAAACAGCCATGCAAAAAGACTGAAAATATTCACAGCTGTAAAAAAAAATAAAAAAATACATAAAGGAAGTTTAGGTCAAGGCTCTGCAACCGGTTTGGTTTGGTCGATTTGCCATCCTGTTCCCTATATGTTATGTTTAATGCAACTAAAATGCAATAGTGAATGTATTTATAAGATTATCAAAACTGATCAAATATAACATTAAAAGCATCCTTCTAATATCCACACCCAATAACAGGCACCACTGTAATAAACCAATGTTACTCGGACTTCACCCGTCAGTGGTCGTAATGTAATGGGTTATCAATGGTTAAAAAAAATAGAAAAAGTTTTTATTTTGTTAGCTCTCACTTTCAAGATCGCCATACAAGGAAAAATAGTCATGAAAATAATCTCAGATATAACAAAAAGAATAAAAATAGATAAAGGAAGTTGAAGTTCAGTTCAAGGTTCAGAAACCGGTTTAGGTCCCCTAAATGTTATGTTTAACGCAACTAATATCCAATAGTGAATGCATTTACCAGATAATCAAAACTGATCAGCCATAACATTAAAACCTTTATTCTAATATTATGTAGATCTTGTTTTTGCAACCAAACCAGCCTTGTATTAAACTGCGTTATATCCTGTAATAATAATAATAATAATAATAACTTTACTCATTTAGCACCTTTCAAAACACTGTTAAAAAGGTGCTTTACAATAAAAAAACAACAACAACAGAATAAGCCATTAAAACAGGTTATGAATACAGAAAATGAAAACGAGGGATTTAGGAATTAAATACAATAAAACATAACAGGGGGGATAAAAATAAACAAGTAAAATTAAAATAAATAAATCCAAAACAAAATTTCTTTGTCCACTTTTGAAGGTTCTAACCACTACAGATAGACAACACTCAACAAAACCTTCCTGAGATGTTCTGACCCAGTCATCTGGCCAATTCAATACGACCCTTGTCAAAGTTGCTCAGATCCCGAATGTTGATCATTTCCCCTGGTTCCATCACCTCATCTTCAACACAAAATGTTCACTTCTTCTCTAATTAAGCACAGCCACAAACAGCTGCCCCTCTAATGAGACAAACAGTGTTATTCACACGTCACCTGTCAGTGGTCATAATGTTATGGATTGTCAATGCAAAAAAAAAGAGAAAAAAAAGGTTTTGTTTTTTTTCTTCTCTACCTCCTTTTGAACAAAAAAAGCCCAACACAATCAACCAACCTGAACACAGATGGAGAGAACGTGGGCCTTAAGTCCGTTGTTTTTTTAACCTCTTATGGTGACAATCCTCTGAAGACGCATATCAGGACCTTGGAGCCGTCTACTGCTGTGTATTGACAAAGATTACTGATTCAATCCAAATGATGCCGTTGTGTTTCAAATCATACCTGGATTATGTATGTTGACCTCTTGACCTTTGGATGCCATGCAGGATTTTTTTCCCCCCTATATGTGAACGTGATTGCTCCCCTAAGCTTTAAAGCATCGGCATTAACTGTCATTCATTAGTATTACTGACGCACAAAAGCCTCTCCAAGTAAAGTTACAGAATTTTCTGGTGAAGGTTAACAGGTCAAACGAGTTCTGAATAAATACGGCAAACAAAGACCTGTGCTGAGTAAGTCTACTAGGAAGAGGATCTCGAACCACCAAAGACAAAAAAAAAAAAAAAGCCTCATAAAACCGAGATGCTTCCACGATAACTGCTGTCTAAAACGAAATACGGTAATCTTACATATTTAAAGTTTAACCAGTAGAGATAATCCTCCTGGTTACAGGGATCTGACGGAACAACAACCCCCCCCCCATAAAATGTGACGTTTCTTCCTATGGGTGGTCTTCCTCCTGGTGACATGGCCGGGGGGTTGCCAGGAACAACAAAGGCAGCACCGCAGCAATAATGCATTAACAGCCAAATAATCCTCTTTTACATCTCAGGATCTGCTGCTCGGCTGTTTACTGTTTACCGCAGGGGATCTGGGGGAAAAAAACAGGGGGTGGGGGGGTCCGGTGCAATAAGAAGAATTGGGGGCGTAAGCAGAGATGGTGATGTAAATAACTACATCAGCTTGACCAACACTTCCTCATTTTTTAGTAAAAGACCGATTACTTTAGAGTTTCTGACTCATGGTGTAACCTAGCAACCCCAGCTGTGTTGTTATGTTATTACTCTTGTCATTCTTACTGAAAGAAAAGCTTTGTGTTGCCTTGTGTTTCCTTCAGACTGAATTTAGTAAATAACAATGACAATTTTTTAGGATGAATGAAATAATGTCGCCACATGCATTTGGGTGCAGCAGTTCCCTAAGGACCTCGAAACATCCTCAATGCAAATGAAACGCAGCTTTCATATTCTAAACGTAAAGTTGGTCAATCAAATTTACTCTTGCAAATGTTTCATTTTTAAAAAAAAAGAAGAAAAAAAGCACTATGCTGTCGTTCCCCAAAAGTCCCCAATCCCCACAATCCCTCTGATTGAACTCCTCATATTAAATTCAAAGTCATGTCCAAGTTACTTTCACTAAAAAAATAACTTGGTGCCCCTTAGTGCGTTAAATATGAACGTCTAGAGTAAAACATGATATGAACAAGGTTTATCTTCCCGGGTCAATCATATGCACCCAATCTGGACCAAATCGGAACAACTGTTAGGAAGCTTTGTCCGAAAAAGTGTTTTTTGTAAAAAAAAAAAAAACAACAACAAAAGAAGATAATTTACGTCCCCCTGATGAGCAAAAAAAAACAACTATTAGAGTGAAATACAATATATACACAAGATAGGTTAAATTAATATTAATCAGCTGACAAAATCATTCATCGTTCAGTATTGATTAAATCATTAACAGCAACCTACTGGGCAAGAAATTCTATCTTTAATTTTTTTTCACAGATTTTAACTGGATCCTCAGATATTTCATCAAAGTGTTTCAATTTAAGGCATTTTTCCACACAATTACTACAAAAACCCTTATTTTTTGTGCAATGTTGATAACAAAAAGATATACAGCGCACAGTAACCCGCCATAAAAGAATAAACAAAAGCATTTAATCGAAAAAAGGGAATACAAAAAAAGATACAAAAAAATAAATCGGAGAAATTAAATAAAGGGAAAAAAATTGTATTTCACAAGATGTCTGGGTTACGTTTTTTTGTCATTTTTTGACATTAAACGAAAGTTAATGTCATGTTGCAGTAAATTAGTACCGTTTGTGGGAGTAGTGGAGCAACTTTTTAGATTTTACCTGAGCCCTGTATTGGCGGTACCGGTACTGATATCAGGATTGATGCGTTCCCAGTTTGTTGCTGTACTTTGCTGTGTTTCAATAATGTTTTAATACTTTCACAAGGTGTATAATGAATATTTGTATTCAGGTTTAGTTAATATTCTATGGGTTGTCAGAACATGAGAAATTATATCTAAAGGGCTTTTTTTTTTATTTGTTTAAGGTCGGGATCAAGGGGTTCACTTCAGTAGCACAATTTTACTTCAGAGCGCCAACCACCGCTATTAACGGCTCGGCGGCAGTTCATTTTCACACCCTTGTAAAGAGGAGGAAACTTTCTCTACACTGTTACAGTGCAGGTTTAGACTACTGCAGAGCAACGGGTGCACATTTGGACCTCATGAGCGCTAAACACGGAGCTCCACGTTCCAGGTCACATCAGTTTGCCTTATTCTCCACTCTCTCAGACAGCTGACCTCAGGTCTTTCCTCCACTTTTCCTTTGGGTCCTGTCTGACGTCCTTATCTCCCTCCCTCTTCAGTCAAGGGCCCAGTTCTCTTTGTCCTGTGAGCGAGGTTTTCCTGTCCGAGAAAAAGCGTGTGTGGTACCAATGTCACGAGTGTCTGTTTGTGTATTTGTGTCCAGCAGTGAGATGAGTTGTCTACGCTGCTATTCTGGAATGCCGGGTCTTAAGCCTCTCAGCCCTGAGCTCGAACCCAGACTGTCTGTAAATTAGAGAAATTAGCCTAGCTAAGTACAGGCCAGTGAAAGAACCCAAACCTCCACCTCCCCTCTCTCCACCACACACACACACACACACACACTCTCTCTCTCTCTACCACCACCATTAACCCCCATGCAACAGTGAAGCTCCCGTCTTGGGGGGGGGGGGGGGGGGGAGATACACATAAGTAGCATACACTACTTATAAGTAGCATACACTACTTATGCAATGTTTGTTGGCAGAAGGAGTTGAATTGTGTCTTCGTGAATTTAGAGAAAGCGTATGACCGAGTGCTGAGAGAGGATGTGTGGGATTGTACGAAGAGGACTAGAGTAGCAGAGAAGTAACTTAGACTTGTAGAGGATATTTATGACAGTAGTAAGACAGCGATGAGGTGTGCAGTAGGAGTGACGGATGAGTTCACGGTGGAGGTGGGACTGCACCAAGGATCGGCTCTTAGCCCCCTCTTGTTTGCTATGGTGATGGACAGGTTGAGAGATAAGGTCAGACAGTCTACATGGACTCTCATGTGTGTGAATGAAAAGGGAGGCAGGTGGAACGGTGGGGATGCAAGGTAGATGAGGTGGAGAAGATGTTGAAGTTTAAGTACGGGGGAACATCAATCAGGGAAACAAGGAGTGTGGAAAGAGGTGAAGAAGCTGGAGGTGGTAGAGTTGCAGCTATTAAGAAGGTCTATTGGAGTGACGAGGATGGAGGATTAAGGAGGACACCCCAGAAACAATTGTTGTAAATGTTTTGTAACATTTTAAGCATGTGCTAGCATGTGCTAGGAACCCTGAGGGACCCCACATGCCCAAGGGGCCACCAAGGAAGAGTCATAACCATGGCTATAAGAAAGTCCTATTCATCATAAGGGTTTTTTTTTGGCAATTTAATGTGAGTTAGGACTTACTAAACAGAATTATGTAACCTGACAGAACAAAAAAAAGTGTGATAAGAGTGAAACTGTTTTTTTTAAGCATGCTTTACAAAAAAGTTGAAATAATCCATTTAAAATTGTCTTTTTTCCATAAAATACGATGTATAAAGAAATTTTATCAGGATATTATGCATTAAAAGTAAAAAATTTTAACCCTTTTTTTTTGTCATTTTATGGTATATTTAGTGTCTCCGACATTAAAGGAATGAAATTATGAAATACAACACAAACAAAGATTTTCCAATTACATGTTGTACTTTTGCACAAGTTAAATCGTTGCATAAAGCAGAGTCACATTCTCTGTTAAACCCTCCATATGTTATCTAAACAGCTCTCTCCTGTCTTAGCCGTGAATATACACACGGCCAGGTGATGTGACCCAATGCTCAATATAGAATCTGCGTGTGTGTGTGTGTAGGTGTGTGTGTGTGTGTAGGTGTGTGGTTCTGAAAGTAAAGGGGACACTAACCTGACAGCTTTCTAAGTCCCTTTCCTGTCAGCATAACTTGCCCTACATCTGTGCATGTACCTGTGAATGGTGGCAGAGAACCAATCAGCAACGAGGACAAGTTCACGGCTGTCACAACACTTTTATTTTGAACTTTGATTAACAAAATAAGGGACTGGAATTCTGGGGGCATACTTAGCACATGCACACATCCTTAGCACAGAAAAAGTTGAGCTTCTCTTTCATATATGATTTGTATGTTGTGTGCGTGTGTGTACGCGTGTGTGAGTGGTCATATGTGGGCGTTGCATTATGATTTGAGATGGTTTGATTTGAGCTGTAAGGCCCTTGTGGGTGAGCGCCTCAATTTTGATCATTCCTAAATTATTATTAACTTATTTATACTTCTTACATTCAAATGCCTATCAAACGTTCTCTGCGTATATGTAATAATCATCAGATCTTTCTTTATGTATCTTTATTTTTTTCATAAAAAGATTTGAGGGATGTTTTGACCCTGCTGATATAATAAAAAAAATGTGGAGAAAAATTTGAAAAGGCCACTGAACGCATATTAAATGTGTACACTGTTTGAGTAACAATTGGATTTTTGATGTATTTTATAACCGTGGCGTTTTTTTTAACGATCACATGAAGGTTGTGATATCAAAAAAAAAAAAATCTGAAGTATAAGTTAATTTCAGTACTGGGAGTAAGCGAGAGAAGAAATGATAATAATTATTATTAATAATCAGAATTTCACTTTTCACTTCAACACCATTGAGCTTAATTTAAAAACCTAGAGTAAAAAAAGAGTGCTTGTGTTTGTCCAGTTTGAGTATTTATTCTTTCGATGTGAGTGTTTGTGTTTGCGGTTGGGGTCTTAGAGATGCTCTACAGTGAGATGTAGGTCAAGGAGATACAGTGGAAGCAGATTGCTCATTAAGTGCCAAACCAAGCAAAAGTCCATGAGTGTGTTTTTCAGTGGCAACAGGCCAGCCATCTGCTCCTCCTTTATTCATTCATTAACATGTCTTCTTTGTGTGTGTGTGTGTGTGTGTGTGTGAGTGTGTGTGTGTGTGTATACGCAAGCATTCACAACAGCCACTTGCAGGCCGAGTGTACAACGTCACCGATGTTGTTGTCCAAAACCAACAGTTGTGTGTCAGATAGCTGAATCACATGACCACGGCCTGCAGCCATTGGCCGGAGCGTTGAGCTAAAAAAGCTCGGCCCAATCCATGCTCAGGAGATTGTGGGGATGGTGACAGAGTGGACGGTCTGAGAGAGGATACCTGAAGGATCTAAGCGAAGACGAGAGCCTGCAGAGAGGAGACGGACCACAGAGAGGAGAAAGCAGAGTCCAAGGATGACCTAGCCAAAGCAATGAGTATCCTACAGCTGAACGAATGTGTGAAAGTAAGTCACATTTAGTCCATTTTAGATAGATTAAATATGAATAATTATTATTATTTATTTTTTTAATAAGGGTCAAAAAAGAAAATTGACCTGGGATGTTGTAGTTTCAATAACATTTTTTATGAATAGAATCATTTTCCTGATCATTTTTATATATTTATATATTATTTATATATATTTATATAAATCTATAATCTATAATAATAATATAATTCCCAAAAATATTATATATTTTATATACATATAAATAAAATAAAGACGAATCTAGGAAAATGTGAGGGTTTAACTGGGATTTATGTCGTTGATTCCGTTATTATTATTAACATTAATGCACATTTCCTTTCTATCTCATCAATCACTTTGCCGCTTACCGTCAATGCCATACCAATAAAATCTCTTTTTCCTCTTCAGATCTGGAGCTTTAACCAGCATACCTAAGACAAGGGAACCAAACCAAAGCACCTCCATACCAAAGCAACCCTAAACCAAACAGAACCAAACTAAACATCCAGAACCCCGCGACTCCTCTGTATCCTCAACATGAAGCTGGACAGGACTCAAGGAGACATGAGCGGCTGGAGGGAGCTGGACTTTGCCCTCAACTGCACCTACATTGTGCCAGACCAGGTGTCAGACCCCGGCTTCAGTCTTCCCAAAGCGATGACATCCATCCCACGCAACCTCACCTTTGAATACAGCGCCGACAACCAGGTACGAGCAACTTCACCCAGAGACGTACAGCGTGGCTCACGACTGAGATTTACCTTAATATACAAAATCGAGTCAAAACGTGGTGTAACAGAACGTTAAAGAGGCGCGATGGCGAAAAATTTGCCGGGTAAAAGCTTAAGAGTTTACGCTAGAAAATATTAATACTGCGTTACATAACATTCTGTTGGGCCATCTGCATGTAGAACAAAAGACCTGCTGACTAATGAGGTACTCACACACACAGTAGAGTATACGGTGTGTATGTGTGCGTGTGTGTGTTTGTGTATGGACGTGAGGATCTGGCAGCTTTAGGTCAGGGGGCCTCCTTGTGTCCTCTGGTCACCTTAGCTTCAATCATGTCATTCTCATGTTTTAGCCATTGTGCAACTTTTCTGTAACTTCTTACACATGTAAGGTTTGAAAATTCCACCTAAATAGATGTCAGCGAACCCCCGGGTGATTTAATTGCATCAGTGCTTCCATCCACTTCCTTTTCCCACCTCGAAATTTTACATCTTTTCCCGGTCAGGTGAGTCAGTAAGAGAGGCCATTTCCCGTTCCACTCAGCTGACACTTTGGCTCACATGCAGTGAGGTAAGACATGTGCCTGGGCATGTTCACAACTGCAATTACGCTTCCGAGCAAAGAAGAAGAGATGATCCGCAGGCAAAAAGATGGAACACGTCTTTCGTAGTTGCGCTTCATGCTCTACATTCTGACGCTTGTCGTCAACTCCGTCGCCGTCGCCTTCCTCTTTCTGTCCTCACTGTGGAAAAGCGTTCCTCTTTTCAAACTCTCACACTCTCATGCAAATGAAGGTGATAAAATCGCTTCAAATCCCCAGACGACCCCGTTCACACTTGATTTTCTGAAATATTGCTGGTGAGCGTGTGAGTGTGTGATCATCTGCAGATGAGAAGTGAAAAATGAGAACGAGCACACACTCAAATCATTACCAGGAATTTTTGTCACTCAAACTAACCCTGCTCGATTGAGTGGTTTCCCTTCTTCAACATGCTGTCATGTGAATCTTTCTGATTGACTCGCTGGGAAATTTGTTTTCCTGTGGCGATCATCGATGCGCTTTTTTGCTTAACCTTAGGTAAGAAATCATATACAGGACGGCATGTTTCACTCATGTTTCATGAGTCCCTGGAAAATGGTTTTACTCTGATAGCGAGTTAAATCTGCTTAGTATAATGTTGTACAAGTATTCCCTTTTGCATATTTGTACAAAATGGGATTGTTGGGCCCACTTCTCTTCCTACTCCCATCGCCGATAACTTCCTGATACCTTCTCCAAACTTTCTGCAACTCGCAAAAAGATGATCCTGAAGATGAAAAAGGATTTACTACCGAGCAGAACTCAACAAGTTTTGCTCGTGCCACTTACCAAATCACATCTCACCTCTGTGATTCAAAATATAAGTGCACACCTATTCCCGAATCCTACTAGAGTCGGGAACAAGTATTTCGGAGTGAGCAGAATCGGACCTATCTTCTCTGGACGCCTATTTCTTCCCAGTTTTATTCCGAAGCGTGCCAGGAAATGCGAAGAAGGGTGGAGGGGGGCACGTGGCAGATGGGGCATCAGCAACGGGTGCCAGTATGGAGAGTAAGGAGGTGGGGGTAGAGGGGTGGGTGAGGGGGAGGGGGATTTAGGTTAAAACCAGATGATTAACTTTCGTTGGGGAGAGGCAGCCGGCCAGGCATCAGGCTACAACCTGGCGGGCACACGAGCTATTTCGAGAGTGTTAAGAAAATACAAGGCGTTGGGGGGGATGGTAGGCGGGTCCATTTAGGAACACCCAATCTCCCCCCACCCTCCTCCGCTTCTTCTCAACTTGGCTGAACTGAGCGGTTAAGCAGCAGCGGCGGCCGCAGCGATTCGTTAGTCACGCAACGCCAGCGAAGCACAATGTCGCTGTCACACTGGTTCATCGCATCCAGGAATCCCCTCGCTTACCGACGGCTGCTCAACACACGCTCTCACACAGCCCTCGGTGACCTCTGGGTTTTCCAATTAGTTGCTGATACATAATTCACAAGTTCCGACTCCTCACTTCTTAGCGCGACAAATAATCAAACCACGTCAGGATGTTTGGCGTTCCTGGTTTTTTTTTATTTATGATTCTGCTTTGTGGAAAAGAGTCAATCCTTTTGGGCGCCAGGCTTGGGTAGAAATTGTCCATGGCAGAAAGAGAGCGCGTGTGTTTATGTATGGGGGTGCGGGGAGGGGGGTAATTTTAAGGATTGACCACAAAGCTCCTGAAGACGCTGCGGCTGTGAGCCCCAGATGCTTCTTCCTAATGGCGCGTGTGTGTGAGTCGAAGATTCCGTACTTTCTATGAACGCCTGACCCAATAGGCCATCCAAACAACAATAAAGGACACAGGCCCATCCTGTAGGCTCTGGAAGATAAAGATGTCGAAACTCGCTAACAGAATATTTCAGAAGTCAAAAAATGACTAACGAAACATACAGAACGGGACAAGTCTGGTTCTTTCACATGCGTTAGTGTATATGACTCTTGGCCACGAGCTTCTTGCTCATGGTAAAAAACATATCCCAACAAAACCCGTTTGTGTTTTGCAATATGAATGTTGAAATATCCTCGGAAGTCCCAGTTGTGACCTCTTCCAGAATCTATAGGCAGGGCCTATGTGAAACATTTAGACTTTTATGCAACCAGTCTACAGAGCAAGCAGAGTTGGAATTTTTCTTGAAGCGCACTTGTGTCTCAGTGGTTATAGAATAGTACAAATGTGGAATTTTTTTTTAATGAAATGTACAACTCTAAATGAACTCAGAGCTCAGAGCGCAGCATTCACGGCGTTAACTACATGTGACACTGCTTGCTCTCGCTCATGTGTTTATGAGGACATCTGGTCAAAGATCAGTGGAGTAGGTCAAAGAAAGTAATGCTCCTTCATTCCTTAAATTCATTAGCGAGGAAAGTGTGTCAACCTGCAGGCTTTAACATAGCTCTAAAGCCATCTGGGTCAATATGGCAAAGTCAACACAACTCTAGCTCAGGTATTATATACATGGATTGGAGCTTCCATAGCTCAGAGGTTGAATCCAACACTCATATCCAGCCAACGAGGGTGCAGAAGGGCCTCATGGTGAATGTGGTAAACCGAAAACAAAAGACGAACGGTGACAAGCAAAAGCACTCAGAGCGCGCAAAGCAGCACAGTACTGTGGACGTTGCTGCCGTTGTGATCCGCATATCAGCGGGAAAAGGACTAACGATTCATTTTGTGTGTGTTCCAGGTGGTTGGCGTGTTCAGTAAAGAATACATCCCTCAGGGGACTCGTTTTGGGCCCCTGCAAGGAGACATTTACACCAAAGACAATGTCCCGAAACAGGCCAACAGGAAATACTTCTGGAGGGTAAGGGCAAACACACCAACACATAATAATCATGTCTAGGTCTGTTGGACAGGACTAAATGTTAACCCCGATGAGTCTTGGACTGGTTGGGGATCATCTGGGGACCCGATTTCATCTTCCTCTATTATTCTTGAAAAAAAAAAAAAAAGGGAGAAAAAGAGGTTAAAGTGCTGGGAAACAGAGTTTCAGGTTCTTGTTGGGACATCAATAAAGACACATTCACACAGACTGATCTTGGGATTGGGGTTTTGGTCAAAAGTTTTAGAGGAAGCTGTAGAGACTAGTAGCACAATGAACTGACGCTCTCACAGTCAGAGTCTGACTGGCACATCGCTCCTATGCAACGTTTGTCACATACACAAAGGAAGGGGCTATTGTTCAATCTGCGCACACACTCAGACGATTCCCGCTCATTCTTCTATTCCCATGGTCGCTTTCTCACTTTAATCCCGCTTTTACCATTAAGGATATTTTCTACTCTGCTGAGTCAGTTCCTTGAAGATCTTTTCCTGCCCGACTTCCTGTAAACCTGTAGAACAGCTGCTGGCTGTGCAATAGTGAAAGTTTGACACTCCTCTGAAATCATTATCTTATCATGCACATGACACAGGTGGATGACGAGAATGGACGTGCTGCAAGTGCCGTGCGTACAGTCATTTAGTTTTGGCCGCCTGCCAGAAACTGCCAGGCATTTTCTTTTTCCAGCACTTTTGCTGTCATAAGCCAGAACATACATTGCATTTAATATCATAAATATATTGCAATGTGTTTGTTATACTGTAAAGATGTCATATATCAAGACGGAAGCAATTAAACAAACAACAACTAGGAAGTGATAGAATGAGAGAGGAAAAAAAAAAGAGAAGGAAAGGGAAAGGGGTGGAGCGAGAGACCACGCCTCCACACCTCACGCTTAAATAGAGGGAAATTTGAGGAATAAACAATTACTAGTAGAGCACTCAGGAAACAACAGGACCCTGTAGCTAAATATACTGGAACTGAAGACGATAAAGGATATTTAACTGTACATGGCAGAGGTAATTTTTTTTTATCTATTTGTTGAAAAAATGTAAATTCTTCTTTTTTTTTTTTCTTTCTATTTTTTAAATGGAAGATTTCAATCAGCTTCAAATTCCATTTAAATGTGGTGGTACTCGCTGCAACTACATCAATTTACATATAATGAATTTATCAATTTACTAATAAGTGTAATATACAACTAAGAATGACAATATTTGATAGCTGGCATAAAAACAATGATTTGACTGTTTCTGAAACAGATGATGACTTTCACTTCTTTTTTTTTTTAATTGTGGATTTTAATTAATTTGTTTTATTAGGCATTTTATTGTGGATTTCAATGAGCTTCAAGTTCGTCAAATTCTATTCAAGAATTTTGATATTTGCTGCTACTATTGAAATGAATATATATTCAAATGATCCTTTAATTATTACATGTTACATATTACATTATGACAATCAGTGTAATGTAGAACAAAAATATGTAATATTTGATGACTGGAGTAAGTAAAGACATATGACTGTTTTTTTTTAACATTTTGATCGTAAAGTGTGTCAACTTATAACAAAAACTAATGAAAAGTATTAAAGCATTAAAAATAAAGTAAATAACGTGCTGTAAACCCTATGATACTTATATATTTACTCATTTAAATGTCAGAAACTGTCAAAAATATTCACTATGTTACAAACAGTGGACATGTTTTAAACCCTTCTTCTTCTTCTTCTTCTTCTTCTGCAGATTTACAGTGGCGGCGAGCTTCAGAACTTCATCGATGGCTATGACGTCCACAGAAGCAACTGGATGCGCTACGTCAACCCGGCCAGCTCTCTGCCAGAACAGAACCTGGTGGCTTGCCAGAATGGTGGGGACATCTACTTCTACACCATCCGGCCGGTGGAGCCCAATCAGGAGCTGCTGGTGTGGTACAGCCCGGAGTTCGCCCAGAGACTCTGCAGCCAGCAGGGTGACATCAAACACAGTGAGTCCCTCACAAGCAACAGCTTCTACAAACATCTACCAGGGATAAAAATATTGACAAGTTTGTAGGTTTGGGATTTTTATATAAGAACCTAAACAACCGTCAACCTGTGATAATCTCAAGGACCGCCTTTACCTCCAGTCATTCAGAGAGAAATACATTTAGAGAAGGTGAAACAGCCGATTCATCCGCTGGTTCATAGAGAGGCACTATAATGACATGGGAAAGAAAAATTCTATGTTTTTCATCCAAGACCAGAAGAAAAAAAAAGGCTAAATATGTTCAGGACAGGAGGAGTATCATAAGCAAAGTACAAAGTCACCAGAATCAATGTTAACTCTTACTAGCAGTAAAAGAGTGTGTGTGTGTGTGTCTATGTATATATATATATATAATATATAAATAAATGTGTATTTATTTATTTATATCATTACAATTTTATTCATCTAAAATGATTAATAAAGTACTATTATGTTTATTGGTTTAAATATCCTTTTATAAATATATATATATTTATATATAAATTATTTATTAATATTATTATAATATTATAAATAGAATACTATTAATATAATATTAACGTATTTCAATATTATCTTATGAAATAAATATATATATTTATAAAAGGACCCAGGTGATCCTCATGAACACAAAGAGAGGGGGGGGGGGGATACTCTCCCCCTGTGAGTCATTTGTTTGCTTGCTTTTAGTAGAATTACAAGTCATGCTCAGCATCCTGACCGTTTCTCTACTGCCACAGAGTCTGATGACTCACGCCAACTGGATACACCTGATGATTCGCCTCTCACCTTAGTGATTAATGTTAGGCGGTTTTAAAAGATCGTTTTATCAACTGGAGGGCTTTAAAAGCATTCCAAGACGGCTGATTGTTTGACTTTAGGGTTTGACTTTGTGATATTTCAGGAAGGCCATTAAAGTTTCCCAGGTGAGGTAGGGGTTGTTTAGGATATCCTGAAGCGCGTGTGATGATCGTGACGTTGTCATGCTTGTTTAATAGACACATTAAGGAAAACAAAGAAAGAAAAAAATCATTGAGTGTAAGTCAGACTGGGAGAAGCTTACATTCTCAGTAAGGACGACAGGAGGGGAATAAAGGGAGGAGGTGTTCCAGTTGGGTAAGCTCTACCCAAAAAAGGTTGCACAAATGAAACCTTGAATCTGAGCTCTTCTGGTTATACATGACATTACAACCACCTGTACTCCCACACCAAAAATAACTATGAGGGCTGAAAAACAGAAACCTGTTGCATGATTAAGCCGTCAAATCAGAACTGAAACCACTATCATTTACCATAAGAGGGAGGGAGTGGACTCCGTGGGCTGATTTTCCGTCTATATGCACCCCTGACTCACTCTGGGCAGATACTCAATACATGTCAATCTTCCTCCTCACAGAATACATGAGCCCTGATGAAGACCGGGAGCTGGAGAACACCCAACGGCACCTACCTCGGCAGACGTGGTTCAAGGAAAGGACAAAGGAAGCGGTGAAAGAAGAGAGGGATGACGACATGGAGGAGAAGATAGACGTGGAGATGTTAGAGAGAGACACTCCGCCTGACACGCCCGATGAACAGATCATGGACTTCAGCAAAAAGGTTGAGATGGAGGAGAGGAGCGACAGAGATCGACGAGAGCGGGAGATCATTCCTTCTCCTCAGGCGAGGTACAGAGAGCCCACCCAGGGTTTGAGTCGCCCATATTTACCGGAGCACCGTCCTGAACACCCATCTCTTCACAGAAGTCTCCCTCTTCACCTCCACGGCCTCTACGGCCACAAGGAAGGCCTCGTTTCATCTTATCCCATTTACCCACAATCCCGACCCATCCAGCCTACTTACCAGTTGCTCCCTCCCTACAGCCCACACTACCCCCCCCTACTTCTGTCCTCATATTCACCTCCCTTTCCTGGGATGCTGCCCTCAAAGGGATCCCTCCGATACGGCGGCTACTCGGGCGCAGACGGACTCCCGTATCCACACATTGGCCACCACAATCTACTTCCTGTGTCTCTCCCGTACCCACCGTCTACTCAGGGCGGTCTGAAAGAACTTACGCCTAATGTGTCGCCTCCACGAGGCGCCCCGGCCACCCCAGAACTATCGCCTCTGCCCAAGCCCAGCAGTCAGGATCAGTCTCCTGAGCGGTCCCCGTCGGGTTGTGATGAAGCCATGAATCTCAGCCTGGCGATGGCCAAAAGCAGCACAGCGCCACGCAACGGCTCTGGCCACAAATCCCTACCCTACCCGCTGAAGAAGCAGAACGGAAAGATCAAGTATGAATGTAACATCTGCTCCAAGACCTTCGGACAGCTGTCGAACCTCAAGGTAACAGCTCCAACCCCTCGTTCTTAGAATCACAATCGCACACAAGCATCAGGTTGCTCATAAATTTTTTTGCTTGATACGTATAATTCTAGGTCCACCTTCGGGTGCACAGTGGCGAGCGGCCGTTCCAGTGCAACCAATGCAAAAAGAGTTTCACACAGCTGGCCCACTTACAGAAACATCACCTGGTCCACACGGGGGAGAAGCCACATAAATGTCAGGTGTGTATGGGTTTTCTTGTTTCTGTCCGGGATCTCTTCATCACTCTCGCCATGACGTAATATCAAAAGTGACAGACACTGAGTTCACTCACACACCTTTCTCCCGATGCACTCAATCTTAAAGCTTTTGTTTGCCCCTGTGACTGTATAGGCGTGAGTCTCGGGGGTAGGAATAAAACTGGCCCAACCCCAGAGAACTAGCATAATTTAGTCAACCCTGACATAAGTCTCTGACATCACATGACTCCATACTCATACTCCAAAAGTTTCCAAAATAAACCGCTCCGCACTGTTTTCTTAACTCTTTTGGAATCAGTCATAACTCTTTGTTTTTCTTCATACCTTTCAGGTGTGTCACAAACGCTTCAGCAGCACCAGCAACTTGAAAACACACCTACGGCTCCACTCCGGGGAAAAACCCTACCAGTGCAAGTTATGCAACACCAAGTTCACCCAGTACATCCACCTGAAGCTGCACCGCCGCCTCCACAGCAGCCGGGACCGCCCCTACCGCTGCCAGCTCTGCGCCCAGGCCTTCTTCCACCGCTTTTCCCTCCACATCCACCAGCGCAGCTGCTGCCTGTCCAACCCCGTGGCTCTCGTCAGCGTCCACATGAAGGAGATGGTGGAGCAGTTTGACGCCAGCCAAGAGGCCGATACGCTCGCAGAGACGGCAACGGCGCCGCTAGTGGGGGAAGCTGTGGAGCGCTGGCTGGCTCGCACCTTGGAGGGCGAGGGGAAGGAGGATCAGAAGGAGGCCACCGTACTGCTGAAAGCTCTGACTGCAGCTATTAATGCGCCATCAATGCCCATGGCGCCTACTTCACACCACAACCCTCCAATGGCCTATCAGGAGAGGGCCAGTGTTGTTCATCTCCACAAACGGCCGACCGTAAAGACAGAAGGACAGTAAGAAGGAAGACGTGAAGGGGAGGGGGGGGGGTAAAAGCAAATACAGCAGAGGAATCATATGTCGCCAAATAAAACTCCCTCTTTTGTCCATGAAGGGCAAAACAGGGGATATAGACTTCCATAAAGCCACGAGCGCATCACCAAAACGAGACCATTCCAAAGACTGAGGATTTTCAGTGAATGTACTTCCTCTGAAATGTGAAGTGTACGAAAACAAAAGGGAAACGGAGAATGGCGTTAAGCTGTGAATTATTTAAAAAAAAAAAAAATCTGTTCACTCAGGTAGAGAAGTGTTTGCTTTTTTGTGCTTTAACTTATTACTTTATGTTTTTCCACATAAAATTGGATTAATCTATATTTATCTAGTTGTATCATAGTTTTATTTTCTGATAGTGTTTTTGTTTTTTTGTTTTTTTAAATGTGTTGACATTCATAAGGAGAATTGACGTCAGTGTTTGAGCTTTTGGATGCATGTGTTTTAAGGGGTGGAAGTTTTTATATGAATGAAAGCGCTCAGTGAAAGCACGAACAGACTTCTGGCTCCAAACAGTTTGCATCTATTTTATTTATTTATGATGAAAATAAAGGGATATAAATCAGAATTTCTGAAACTGTGTGTTCATCAGAATAATTGCCAAAATCATAAGCAAAGACCATGCAAGTACGGTACCGTATTGGGAACATTATTCAACTAAAATTAACATTATATAGGTGACAAAAAGCTTCAGATTAAGTATTATTCACATTTATTTTCTTGTTTACTCAGCATCTATTTAAACCTCGAATGCCATCAAAACATAATACTACAGATGAAATGGGTTAAAAGTATCGCAGATGATCCCCTATGACAGATTTTATCGTTTTGTACTGCAATATTTTAGGGTAAATTTAATGCTGAGTAACTAAGAGGATGGCTTTACACTGGATTCTGAGGACTGAACGTTTCAGACTTATTTCTTACACGTATAATGTTAGTTTCAATGTTAGCTCCAGCATTATCCAAATCATAGTTCAGACATCAGTACCTCATATTCAGAACGGTTCAATATCTTTGTCACATTTTACTGGAATAAAACTGCGACTATATCTGTGTGTGTGTTAGGCATGACCGAAAAACCGGAGGAGGTGGCCGATGGTTATCCTGTGAGCTCTTCACTGAGTAATGTACTTCTTTCCTCATTCGTTAGTTTTTTGTACACTATGATTGTCTATGTAGAATATTTTTTGAAACAAGAATTTATATGTGAGAGACTATTTTTGACGATACTTTTATATCCACACCATGTAGCATATTAAAGATAATGTTTTCTATACTTCTGGTTGGTTTGTGTGTGTTTGTAAGGCTGCGGAAGTTCAGCTGGGAGATGAAGGGAATTTACGAGATCCCATGATAAACAAGGCCCCAGGGGTAAAGGTGTAACCTGGAAAAGCGCCCAATCCCCCGCTTAGTACCAGCATTCCCCCCCCCCAAACATTAAATGTGAAGTTATTCTCCGAAAAAACAGCCTTTATCATAAAAATAAAGCTCCTCCTAGTCTGTAATATATGAACTAATAGAGCGCAATATGATTTATGCAAGATAATAAATTAGATGTCCACATGTTGATTCATATGTCACCAAATTTGAACTAAATCAAATCAACAGTTAGGAGGTTATGAACGAAAAAACGTGTTTTTCGTAAATAGCTCCCCCTACTGGACAAAAATATGAACTCTGAAAGTGATATATGAATTTACTATACTACATAAATCTCCTTTAGTCGATTCATAGGCAAAAAATCTGGACTAAATCAGACCAACGGTGGAGAAATTATGGCCAGAAAACTTCGGGAGATAAAAAACCGGCATTTTCCAAAATAAATCCAGTTCTTCCTCTCACTAAGGTCTATGTGGGAATAAATTTGAAACATAACATTGCATGAACATTACAGAAACTGTAAGTCTAGTTATGTTTAGCACAGAGACGACTGATATAAAGGATAGGTTATGTTTTAGGTGAAATCAGGAACTGTGTTACTATTTGAGAACATTAAGCCTGGTTCAATCTAAAAGACCATTTTGAACACGATTTGGTCGTTGCTGAGAAATTCTTCCCGTTGGACCCCAAAATGGAAGTGACTTGAAGTATGTTACTTTCTCCATTGTTCAAACACTGACCTGATCTAAAATTGATAAATAGGCCAATAGAGTGTTTAGACCCAAGGATGTCAACGGTGGAACAAGGACAGAGAAGAAAGGATGGTTGAAATTCGACAACGACACCCCTGCCTTTTCAGTCATTGCCCCCCCCCCCCCCCTGATAAGGAATTATACAGGTCTCACTGAAGGAATACCACAATAAAGTAATAAAGATAAGAAACCTGGCTGCTTCCGTAGCCATGATTGACCCGCTTCCTCATCAATATCTCAGTGAATGAATGGTTGGTCTAACCTTTGGTGTCTCCAGCCTTCAAAACGACACAAGGCAACAATTTATGGCTTAGAGATCACCTGACCTGATATGATGAAACAGGAAATACAAAAAGATCATGCGGTCTGACCAGACATTGGTGTTAAAAGCTTATAAAGATTAGGTGACCTTTGTTGTCACGGTAAGCTCAGTATAATACTTGAAGCTTAAACCGTAACAATAATCTTCACAAGTTCTACAGGAAATGTAAGATGAAGAGCAGACTACTGTGTTAAAGTCCAAAGTCCTGTTAATACATTCGTCCCATCCTACTCTACTCATACAGCCTTTTCAACAAAAAGAACTTGGCGCTAGTTCGGTGCTGGTGCTAGTGCCAAGGCTTACTTAACTCAACCCTCCTAAGAAGCTGTTTGCTATTCCATTGGCAAGGAGCCAAGTCAGAACCACGGCATTATGTCACCGTATCACGTGACAGTTTTTCCTGGGTAAAACTGTCTGTTTACCCAGGAATGCTTGCACCATACTCAAGGTGAACAATGTAGATGAAGGAGCATATCGTCTCCATGCAAGGGCTGTTCCTGGCTTTGCAAGCCCACATTTGAGACCCAGATATTAATTTTGAAAATAAAAAAAGTAAAAAATAATATTGATAGCTTATAGGAAGAAACTTGCTCGGCTGTCGTTTTAAAAATGGCGTTTCATTTTTAAAACGACAGCCGCCCGCCTATGATATTATCGATTCTTAGCTCTAGACCAGCAAAGAGCCAGTCACCAGTTTTGAAAGCCAGGAGCTGGTGCTTACGCTGTCGAAAAGCAAAGAACTGGTGCTAGGTCAGGCTCTGGCTCCAAACTAGCCCTGGAACCAGCTGGGTGGAAAAGGGGTAACACTGGAGACATGATCTCCATCAAGGCTGAAAAATGTCTGCTTGGCTTTGAACATTGGAAGTTACAGATAAATTCCTCTCTTGATCTGGACCCCAGCACCCCAACAGAGTTTAAAGGAAATCATTTCAGAAGTCTTTGCAGGATATTGGAAAATGTGAAAGTCCTGCAATGTAAAAGAAAGTACCGAAAGATGCGAAACTGTGATAACTAACCAACCAACACAGATGAAACATGGAGGAGGTAATATTGGCACCTGATAGAGAGAAAAGCAATTTTCTGTTGTGGCATTAGATTTGTTTTGCTACCAACTGTCAATTTTCTTGCTCTTCTCTTTTGGAGTCCTCCGCTGGTCCATCCTGGAATCCTGGCATTTCATCTTGATTGTTCTCCAGGTGAAATAAGATGAACAAGCACAACACTTTTCTTTTTTTTCTCTGATGACACAGCTGTGTTTCCGCCCAGCCAGGGGAGAGTGTGTCGATTATTATTTCATATCAAGTCAGAAAACATTGGGGTGGTCTCTCTGTTGCCCAGCGCAAGAGGTATACACCAAAAACTGTGGACCAGAGTAGCACCAAACAATGGCAGGATGTGAATCGAGCTATTTCCACATCCTTGGAAGGGTGCATCTGTATCCTTCAAGGGTGCAACTTGAAGAATAGAGCAGGCTTTTCATGTTTGGTCTGAGACGTATCAATAGGCCTTTCACTATACTTCAGATAATGATAAGATGATCATTTCCTTTGATGCTTTTTATAGTAGATACATTCATTCATGATTTCCTCATGTCACCTTAACCCTTTAATGTCCCGCTCAACTGTTTGGTTGAGCTCATTTTGAGTCACTATTTTTTTTTATTGAAAAATATGACGTAACTTCTTTATAATAGGACCGAGTGGCAGCATGTGTGCGCTAAAGCGCAAGGGGCCAAGGATGCAGCCCTGGGGGACCCCGCATGTCAAAGGGGCCACTGAGCAGGAGGCATTAACTACCGTGATCGAGTAAGTCCCAGTCAATAAGTTGTATTTTTTTGTTTTTATTCGGAATATTAAAGTGAGGACTTACTAAAATCGAAAATACCCCAATCCCCTGCGTTGTATAAGCAATCTCCCTGATTGTACTCCTAAACTTAAATGTCCATGGTATTTTTTGTAAACATATAAAAAAATTAAAAAAAAGGTCCCCTAAGTAATAAAAGTAAAATATAAACTATTAGAGTAATCATTAGTCTTTCTTCTCACTAATGTCTGTGATGGTATAATATTGAAGATGAACCTGAATGATGAAGATGATCCATGAGAGAGTTTGTGACTTATAGAAAAGAAGACGCCGACAGCTGCGATTATAACACCATCATATCCCCGACTTTTCGAGAAATATAATTATGTAACTTGTTAGAACCCCCCAAATAATTCCAATAAAGGTGAAATAGTTTTTATAAAAACATGCTTTTGCCCCAAGGTTTAGCTAATCTAATTAAAATCGAGAACTTTCCATAAAATACAAAATGTATTTATATAGATTTGGTTTTTACTGTTTATAAACATGATCAAATGATTTTTCTTTTAATGTTACATTTACAGTGTCTAATATATTAAATAAATGAATAAATCCAAAGAAATAAAATGTGCAAAGAAATCCTTTTAACATCTAACATTTTATTATTTTATTGGACATTAAAGAGTCATGCTGCTTACTATTATTTACAATTACATAAGAGGCGTCTCTCTTATGTCTTTCTACATAAACGTATAATGAAATGATACTTATTGAGCATGTGTATTGCAGAAACGAACACACAGCCCTTGTGACAAGGTTTCCCTTTCCCTTCACTTGCTGGTAACCATTGGAAGTCCCAAACCACACCCATGTTACCGGCCCACTTTTCTGAACATTTCCTAGAAAACACAGGAAATGAAACCAACGTGTGAGCCAATGAAACCGCTGATCTTCATATTACGAAATTCTTACCGTAAGACACATTTCAATGTATCTTGGTTCTTTAGTAATTGTGTAAATTTTGAGTTTCATTGCAAAGAGTGATTTGACATGTTGCGCATTCACCTTCAAAATAATTAAAAAGTCTATTTAAATCTTTTTCTCTGGTTTTCTCAAGAAAAAAAACAAAAACAAGAAAAACAACATTTTTTTTAATTATTTTTCAAAACAATGTGAAAATGTATTTCTTTGAATATTTTATTTATTTGGGGTTTTTTATTCATTTAATATCTTAGACTCTTTAAATCTACCTTAAGATTATATGACAAATCATACCCTTGGCTGGCTATTTTGTTTTTAATGTGACAAATCCGACAAATTGAAACAAATTAGATTTAACTAAATTTTTGACCCTTTTTTTTGGTTGTATCAAGTTATATAGTTCTGCTCAGTCCTCACATGCTTTAATATGCCAAAAAAAAGTCTTACGTATCGAATAGGACTTTCATATCACACATGGTTAATGCCTTCTCCTCGAATGGGCATACACATTCTTCCACTTGGTCATATTATAAAAACAGGTTCAGTCAATATTTTCAGTAAGAAATAGAGACTCAAAAATGCTCCATCAAACAAGTTGAGCAGGACATTAATGGTGGCATTCCTGAAAAAACATTCTGGTTTCGCCTCCTCCTTCCCCGGACTAATCTCAGCACCATGGGTGATAGGGCCTTTTTTTCTGCTGCCCCTCGTCCGTGGAATGCCCTCCCTGACCATCTGAGGGCTCCACAGACGACTGAGACTTTTCATAAAACTTTCCCTTTTAGCAGAACTTCTAACTTTTAATTAACATTGCTGCTTTTTGGTCATATTTTTATTTCATTATTATGGTATTTTTTTTTTTTTAATTAATGCTTTAATCTGCTTTTTACCTTGTAGCACGTTGAGATTTGATCCAAATGTAAAGTGAACTATAGATAAAAGGAATTATTATTATTTATTATTAACATGAAATTCCAACATATGATTGCTGGAATTTCGTGGAATTTTTGGATTGCTGGATATTCGTGGAAATTCTATGTCATTATCGTTCCAGTACAGTGAGGCGCACTGTCATAAACAGAACCCCATATCAAACTTATGCATGCTTAGGTTTTCTTTCTCTATCATTACCGCCCTATTTTCTCTCTAGCCATGCCTTGACTCATCATAGTAATTCCACTTTTGATCACTGCTAGGGGAGAAAAAAACCCATAGTAGCAGAAACAAAAGTTTGCAGATGCCTGTTTAGAGCTCTGATCAAGAAAAGAGAAGAAAAGTAAAGATAAAAAACAAAACAAACATCCATCATACAAATTATTTAAGAAGTCTTTATGATTGCTTTTGAAATATTTCTCATATATATTACTCATTTTTAATCACAGTCTCCCTTTAAACATCGGATTCACCAAATTATGTTGTTTAACTGGATGAAATCCTCATCGCAGCCGATCCGGAAGGTGTAGCCAAATACTTTTACACTGCACAATAATTTAGTTTTTAACAATTTAGCTAACTAGGTTATGTACAATTCCTGATTCCATCTGTCCTCTGTTCAGTTTGTTAGAAGCTACGTGTCACTCTATACGTTTCATAATTCTGAGCTATCGTATATTTTATGCGTATCGCTGCGTCAGCTATGTTGAATATTCCCTATTAGTCAAATGGGCCTTTTTTTTTTCTACTTAAAAGGTCTCGTATCCATCTTGGATCTGAATTTCGTGTTTTCACTCTTTTTCTTTACTCATTTAAGTTTTATTTCTCTTGTGTCACTGGTGACTTTACCGTTTTGCACCTACATTGTATTTTCTATTTGCCCTGCATTTATCGGTTGTACGTTTTTATGTATTATGAAGCACTTTGTGAAGGTTTTATTTTACTAAATGAATTTTCTGATGTATTATTGATACATCCAAGTTTTATTGTCTACTGTGTTATTCACAAACACAAGGTTTTTGTGTTTATTTCCAATCTTACCCTTTTACATATGCCATAGTAATGGAACCCATTCTCCATTCTGAAACGTCTCTATTTACTGGCCACAGACGATACTTTGCATTAAAGCTACGCCCAAAAGTCCGTCACGTCTTTTATGAACACAAAATGTTTTAATTCCAATCTGATAAAAAAATTGAAAGAAAATAATCTTTATACTGTATTTTGAAAGTTTATGAAGCTTTCATCATATCTAACAGCTTTATCTTCAACACCACCGATATGACTTTGGTTCAGGGCCCATTTTTCTTCGTATTTGTTCTTCCATAGTATTTTTTTATTTTATGCTTCTTCTTTTTTTCAGACATTTCATCTCATTTTCGGAACGAATTTAACCACTTTGTCCTTCTGCTATTTGACTGTTCCCTGACATCGCCACCCTGGTGGTTGAGAAAAAAGTGAAAATGCCCTAAGTTGCAGCATGACTCACTATTTTTACAGTCATTTAGATGAATGAAAGAAAAAAAAAACATGATCTATCGCTTTGAACGTTTATCAGCAGGAGACTGGAATGCAGAAGTGACCAAAATGCATGCATCACTGCAGCCCATCTCATGCGATCTTCACAAGGAAGGTTGTTTTCAGCAAACGCTATGTGCTACCTTTGAAAGTCTCAGGGAACTCATTTCATTTTATCAGATTAAGCATTGAATACTTAAGATAAAAGCTTTCCAAAAACTATATATCTGATATGGATCTTTCCAGTTTCTCTGTGTAAAATGAAAAACTGCGTCTTACGGCGAAAAAGTGCTTCATAGTACAATGAATGTGATATTAAAAAGTTCTAAGGAGGGTAAAAGAGACTTCCACCACCTCGCCGCGCCACCGTGGAGGAGAGAGTTGTTTCTGTCCCATTCAATTAAAATAAAATAATTCAGAGGTACACAATACACAAAGAAATCTTGGCAGGTCATCAAAAACAACCAGGCCTGAATGTAGGAAATAACATGGAGCGATCGAAGGAGATCATCACAAAAGAAGAGCACAAAGAGAGACGCAGGTGAAGACAGGTAATCAGTCAAGACAGGACAATAAAACACGTCATAAGGAAGAATACAACTTAAAAATACAACTTAGAAAAATAAAGGTTTTGGGTTTTGAAAATGAACTTCTAAAACTTTTACTTTCACTTCCAAAGAGCCACCACCGAGTTAACTGTGCACCATAAAGACATAAAACTGACCCTTTTTTATTGTACTATTAAAAAACTGCAGTACAGATGCTAGAGTGACATCACCGATACCGGTTAGTAGCCTGTGGAAGTAATAAAGTAATGACAATTTCAGCAAACTTTGTTATTGGAAGAATGAACTCATGAGTATTTATTTTTCTGAAAACTTTTTTTCTACTCCCTACATTTTAGCCCAAATATGTGACCTTTTATTAGTGCAGTGTTTCTTAAATGGAGGTATGGGCCCCTAGTGGTAAAGTGGGGTACTACATGTGATATTTGTAATCTACATTAAATTGTTGTTGTTTTATCTCAAATTGTTCAAAATATGTTCTGGTTTAATATTATATATGACATGTTATTAGAACATTAGAATGTAAAATGAATTTAAATTTAACTTCAGTATCAAAAAAAACACAAGCTGAAAATGAACAATTAATGATTTACAAATAACTATAAAAAATAGAATGTTAAGTTTTTCTTATTTATCTTAATTTATCTTAATTTATTATGTATCATACTAAGGATTGGAAAGGATAAGAAATATATGATTTTGATACCGTAACAATCAATAAAATGACATGTTCATATTTGAATTCTTTAAAATTGAGCAGGAGAGTTTAACAACAATTATAACAACAACAAACAACAAAATATATTAACGTAATACTTTTAACCAAAGAATGAAACAGGTGAACTTTCTAATCTCAACTACAGCGATTCATTTTATCAGCATTAGTCATATATCGTAAGACCTTATAGGTTGTGTTCTTCCTGACATCACACGTTCCATTTCTCTGTGTTTGGCTTTCGGTTGTCGTTTTCTCATCAGGAATAAAGTTCATACAAATGGGCGTATGACTCTGAGTAACGACACCAGCTTCTGACGCCACGGCAATCAGATAAATGGGTCTAAAGGTTCAACCTGTAAAGATATGATAAGACGGTTTATGTCACCATATTCTCTGCTCTGAATGCTTGAGAGGGAAAATAATCATACCGGTGACCTTTGGTAGCAATTAGTAATACAGATTTTTACAAAAGACAGCAAAGAAGAAATTATGGGGATTAGCGGATTGGACTCAAACCTGTAACCGTGGTAACACGGCAATTCTCAAAGCTTTATTTACAATTTATATAGAATCTATCAGTACCATCATTTTGTATGTCATGTTTATTACAAAGGTTTCAATTGATTTTATTAACAATTGTAAAAAATAATGTTCTAATTAGAATGGGAAAGTTCAAATAGGAAGATTTTAGTTATAATAGGAATGTCATAATAGGAACAATAATGTTCTTATAAGAATATTGCAATAGAGAAAAAAATGTTATACTAATAATAAAAATTTTATAACAGGAAAAATAATGTTCTCATAAGAACAAGAAAGTTCTAATAGGAACAATAATGTTCTAATAAGAATAAGAATGTCATAATGGGAAAAATAATGTTACAATAAGAATAAAAATGTTGTAAAATAATGTAACCCATTTCACCTTCAGCTAATGAATTCCATTGAAATATAATTTGGACGCATTTTAAAACTATGAAACAAGAACTTCAGCGTTTGTTTAGTTTTTCTCAGTGAAACTTGTATAAGACAATCAAATAATAAAGAAAACAAGAGATAACGCTGTCTACCTGATGGGTGGAGCAGAGGAATCCCAGCACAATGCCAAGTAGAAACCTTTCTGAAAAAGATGAGATCACTCAGATAACTTTCTTATCTCTTGTTGGGGAAGGGCAACGATATGCAGGCTACTAAAATTATTGCTGCATCAGATTTGATATAATTATAAAGTAATTATTTCACATAGAAAAAACAGAAATACAATGTGTGTGTGTGTGCGTGTATTTTTCTGTGTATGTGTGTGTTATCTTATGAGGGGCCATTAGGCCATTTTTCAGAATTTCCTCTCACACACACTACAGAAATACTCACACACATCTGAGATACTCACACGCACACGTGTATGTGAGCATTTCATATGTGTGTGCGAGCATTTCATATATATGTGTATGTGAGCATTTCATATGTGTGTGTGAGCATTTCCCATGTGTGTGAGCATTTCACATGTGTTAGTGTGAGCATTTCACATGTGAGTGTGAGCATTTCACATGTGTGTGTGAGCATTTCATATATGTGAGTGTGAGCATGTTATATATGTGTTTTAGAGTATTTCACATGTGTGTGTGAATATTTCATATATGTGTATGTGAGCGTTTCATATCTGTGTATGTGAGCGTTTCACATGTGTGTGTGAACATTTCACATGTGTGTGAGCATTTCATATATGTGTGTGTGAGCATTTCACATGTGTGTGTGAGCATTTCATATATGTGTGTGTGAGCATTTCACATGTGTGTGTGAGCATTTCACATGTGTGTGTGAGTATTTCACATGTGTGTGTGAGTATTTCACATGTGTGTCTGAATATTTCATATATGTGTATGTGAGCGTTTCATATCTGTGTATGTGAGCAAGAAATAAACTCTCAACAGAATTGACTTCTATTTTTTTATGATCACAACTCACTGGTGTCAAACAACGAGCAGGTAGCGCCCCCATGAGGAAGAGTGAAGTCACACCTGCAAATGTGTTTATACAAAAATCCGCTCTGAGCTTTCACACTGTCTCCCACTAGATGTCGCTGTTTATCCACTTTTGCGGATCACAATATGAACATGGAACATGGTTCAGAAATATCTCATTGCTGTTTCCCGCTTTAATTAGAAATGTCTAATGAAATAAAATAACAACGTGTTACCTTTCGAGGAGTATAAGTTTGGACAAATAATTTTTTTCAGAGTTACATCATTTATATTAAATGGCGCATTTTAAATTAAATCCATCACCTGTTAAACTGGAGGGTTTCAAATCCTCCATTACAGGTAAAATTCCTAAAGTGCAGATTTTATAATCAACAAAATGTACTATATGGTCAAAAATAAATAAATTAGTATTATGTTTGTAGAATGGCTGTTGAAATAGTATTATTATAGAATATTATAACCACCTGCCTCCCTATGATGTCATAAGTTTATCATCGTGGAGCAAGTTTGGACGTTTTATAAACTAAAGCATTGCATAGATCTGTAATCTTGTATAAAACGGCATCCTATCACAACAGCATATGTTTTTAGGCAGATTAATAGCCTAATATGCAGTGGTAAAATTGTGAGAGACTTGTATTTTACTTGAATATTTCCATTTTCTGATATCCTTTCTCTGTCGGACATGTACTTTTTCTCTCCTCTTCATGATGAAATTCATCCTAGATTTAAACTTCATCGCACAAAATCTGAATTTGAAACAACAACACCAACAAATAAGGTATGATTTGGGTTAAATTCAAATTAATATCTTGGAAGTGGTAAGGTGAGGACATTGAACCAACCAGCATCTAGTATGTTTGATCCCAACCACCGAATAACCTACCGAAACCTTCTAACGCTGTCTTTAGGATTTACACTGATAGTTTCCTACTCACTGGTTTCAACATCGTACAGCATATATAAAAACCTATTTCATTTTATTTTGTTGCTTTAGGCTGTTTGTTTTATTTAATGTATATTGGAGTTCTTTTAAGCTATTTCTACATCACTTCATTGAAATATTTATTTATGAAAATTGAATTCTGTGTCTATTTTATTTAACCATCTTAAAAAATCAATATAAGAGAAATAATTACTGTTATTATTCCCAGATAGATAGATAGATAGATAGATAGATAGATAGATAGATAGATAACATTTAAAAAGATTGATAAGACACATGAAAAAGATTTTTTTTTAAAAGATAAAATAGATTAGATATATAAGATATTCAAGATATTTAAGATATACCCATAGATAAAATAGATTAGATAACATGGATTATATAGATATCAATCTCATATATGAGGCCAGTTACTAATATATCTTTGACTTTATTTTTTCATCTAGCTGACTTCATGTGAGTTTGGATTTGGTTCTTGAGGAAAATAAGTTTTTGAATGCAGGAAACTTACCTTGCACCCATGGGAGGCTGTTTATGTTGTGGGTGTTGCTGCACGGGGAGGGGGGGGCGTGTCGTCACACCTGAGCGCCGCACAAACAGTCTAACAGCTGTCATCCGTCACAGTGTCAATTCCCTGAAGGTTTTTTTTTTTTTTTGTTTCCTTACTTCCCTTCCACAGCTCCGGATCATCAGTGAGGAAGGTTACAGTCCTCGCTGTGATCGTGCTGCAGAGATGGCCAAAAGTTCCACCAAGAAGATGTTTCGGAGTCTCTTCTCCAAGAGCGAGGCCAGCCTGGACAAGGAAGTGGACAAGACTGAGGGGGAGAAGAAGAGCTTCAAGTTCTTAAAGTTCAAGAGCAAGTCGAAGAGCGGTTCCGAGAAAGCTGCTAATGAGAAGCAGCAGGTTATCAGGTATGCTAAGACACTCGTCCTGTATGCGCATGCGTCATTCATGGAGCTCCTCATGGTCGCCGTTCATTCATCCAATCAACTGCTCCTCATTGCCTCCTTCTAATCTCCTTCACCTCAGATCCAGGTTAAACCACGCTGCTGTTATCGCCTACACTCACACAAAACAAAACAAAAAAGTAACAATAACACAAGTGTGCTAGCTTAACATAACCCATTTGAGTGGGTGTAACTTCAAAATAAAACGTGTTAAGCCTACGAATGTATTGATTTGACACAATTTTCCTATTGTGACTGAAGCACATAATCAAAACAACACATTAAGTTCGTCCTGCAGTAAAGACAACTAAGTAAAGCCAAAGATATAGTGTTTTTTTTTGTTTTCTTAATATTAAATGTATGATTTTCAGTTAAGTTAGCTGGACGCTCATAATTGAACAAATAATGCTTCAATTACTCAAAACAGTCATGCTGGCTGCATATAGGTTCCTCTTTTAAAAAGTTCTTAAAGAATATCTAACGCAGCTCATTTTGGTGGGATTGTGGTGATTTCTGGGTTAAGTAAATTCGATAAATGGGGTTCAGAGTGCAATCCTGAGCCTTGTGTCGGTCAGAATATCAGGGCCTTTAGAAGTTTTTGATTAAGATAATAATGGTTAGATGGGAAAGGTAACCTCCAGCACCATCCCTAATCATTTCTTTTACTTTTACCATGAATATGAGGCTAAACCAGCTCACAGTCATGTGCTTAGCTGTGTACATAACTCGTTCAAAATACACGCTGAAAGGAAGGGTGTTAAAAAAGAATATGGCCCTCCTCTTCATCATGTGACTGTGCGAGAGAAAGAAACATGCAAGAATTCTTTCATATACGGCTTCATTTCTAAGTTTGCTCCAGCGAATATAATGCATGCATGATGCTTTTAACGAAACAAAACCTGACTTATGATTAATGCATTTTATTCTTTAATTACCTCAGCGATAAAAATAGATTTTCTTTGCATATTTATATTTATATTCTTGAATTTAGGACTTTCATACCTCAGAAACTCTAAATCTACCATAACCTGACCCAAAAAATAGTTGGGGTCGTGCATTTTTTTTTAATTCCTTTTTTATTTAATGTTGAAATTCTGTATTTCATGGGAAATAGTCAATTCTGATTTTATTAGCAGCCATTCGGTAACTCATATTTTCACAAAACTATTTTGACACTTATTAGGGTGTTTGCGGTTCCATGCAGTTACATAATTCTCCTTACATCCTACGTATTGAGTAGGACTTGTCCCTTTTGACCCGTGGTGTACACCAGAGCTCTATTCTCGAACCCATGTTTCAGTAAAGCGCTTCACATTTGTAAGTAATGAATAGTCACTCAAAATGTGCTCAACAAATTCTCTGGGTCTGGCTTCTAAAAATATTTAAATTGGTATGTGTAATTTCTGAGTCACATGTGAAATTAAAACAGAACATAATAACCTGTTTGCTTTTCAGTTGAGTAAATTTAGTTACTTCAAATTGCTCAATATTTATTTTAGGAGATCAGGCATTAATTGTTTTTTTTACATTTTCAAAAAAGACTCCTAAATGGATTCTGTGAGAAACAAAAAAAAACAACAATTTGCACTAGTATTAAAAGTGTTTAAAGTGCAAAATACAAAATGGCAAGAATCAAATTACTACAAATTAAAACACGGTCCGAAACGGCATTCAGTCTTTTATGACCGATTTGGTTTTCTGTCAACGTTGCAAAGTTTCAACAAAGGAAGGGGGGGGCGGGGAAGCAACATTAAAGAGGAACGCCTGAAATGTAGCTTTCGTCTAGTAACATGGCAGCAACAAAAAAAAAAGAACAAGGACACACTCAGCTGTGAGCTCTTGTAAACATTACAGACGCCTCAATTACTGGAAAAAATATGAATCATCTGAATATTCTGAACATAAGTAGACAAGTTAGATAATAAGTATTGCCGTGAAAAGAGTATTTTCACCACCTGGGGGGTTATCACAGAGGGAAAGGTTTAACAAACTCTGAGTTTCACCTGAGTTTTTGGTTCTAGAACTGCCTATCTGAGTTGATTCAATTATATATTTAATCTGAGAACAGTTTAGGATCCACCCCCACCTGGTTCTGGCATGGGCTGGAGAAGGTTGCAGGAAAGAGGGACATCTGGAACATTTACCGTGGCGTGCTGAATAACTTAATGGATGGCAGATAGGTTCATGGCTTTACCTCACTTTGGTTTTAAGCATATTTATAATGGCAGTCTGTGGCTCTTCTTTCATTCAGTACCTTTAACGCCACATATTTGCTGATAGAAGAAGCTTTGACAAAAAAGAGCAACGCAAAGACTTTGCCGGATGTGAGAAACCTCCACGGTGTGAGACGGTTGAGTTGTACGGTTGGAGGATCTCATTCAGAAATTCCCCAGATTGAAGCAGGTTATGTCTCTCAGTCCTCTCCCGACCTAAATCTGTTCTAAGGCAAAATGATTGACGGCTCCGCTTCAGGCACAGCAGCAGAAGGCGGAGTCCCCCCCCCCCTAACGATGACTGGTCCAGTTATTCTCGAAATACTTTTAATAATACTGACATTCTGAATTCTTGTTTTCAGCCACAAACTCGCCGATCAGTGCAAAAATATTATGGTAGGAAAAAAAACGTCTATTTAAAGATGTTGTCGCCAGTGTCTGAAAACTGACGCCACATGTTCAAAACGCAAAAATACATTCATGGAAAACACGTATTTCACCACATTACCTTGGACTTCTTGTTGTGTGTGTTTTAGTGTTCTTCTTCCTCTCTCTCTTATCACTGCCTTGTTTCAACTATGAATTTCTATAGATTTTTCTCATTCAATAAGGGTCCAATCTTCCCTCAGTGAACGTTGATGCCTTTGTTGTTTGAACCCACAATTACAAAAGGAATTGATACCAAAAAAAGGTCAAAATCCGGTGTACTTCTAGTGCTGGTCCCAAGCCCGGATAAATGCAAAGGGTTGCGTCAGGAAGGGCATCCGGCGTTAAACTTGTGCCAAATCAATATGAGGAATACGGAAACTGATTCCAAACCGGATCGGTCAGGGCTCACAGTTCACAAATACCGTCACTGGTACTGTGAGCCAGGAGGGTACCGGCCTAAGGATGGAAACAGATGATCCGCTTTGGTGAATCACAATAATGATTGGTGTGGTTTATCACAAACTCAAAATACTAGCGCTGCTTGTGCGTTTAAGGAGAGTTAAAGTGAATGCACATGTCGTGAATGAGACAAACTCACCCATAGGGGGTTAACAGTATCAGCTGTTCCTTCTCTGTGAAGGTGGTCCTAGCATCTGATTAAAATGCTTCTGGGATCCCCCTCTCGGGGTTTTCCAGGCACGGTCAACTGGGAGGAGATTCAGGGAAGACCCAGCTCTCAATGGAGCAAGTACATATATTTTTATACATAGTCTATATATGTTGTCCTTTGAATGCTTCTGAACTCCCCAGGACGAGCTGGAGGGTGTTGCTAGGGAAAGGGACATTTAGAATACCCTTCTCAGGCTGATGAAGGTGTGGTGTAGAAATGAGACAGATGGAAGCAGATGATCCGCTGTGGCAAACCCGGAAGTGAACAACCAAAAAACGAAGAAGGAGATCTCTCGCTCTCTCGCTCTCTCGCTCTCTCGCTCTCTCTCTCTCTCGCTCTCTCGCTCTCTCGCTCTCTCGCTCTCTCGCTCTCTCTCTCTTTGGCAGTATGGAGGTCAAAACTACCTCATCCAATTCGAACGCCAGAGCACGCCATGTCTTATCTGCCGGAAATACCAACAAGTACTCTTAAAAATGAGTTAATAAGTGAACTTTTTGAACTCCAGTGACACGGAAGGACTTAGACTTAGACATACTTTATCGATCCCAGAAATAGGAAATTCACTGGTTGCAGCAGCAGCAGTTTGAAATACACGCATACAAAACACTGATATAAAAATATCAAAAAACAATAATATAAATATGACTGTAGCGTACAAGTGTGCTCTATGTAGAGTCTGTGTGCAAGTTGCACGCTGTTAGCAAGCAGCAAGGATTAAGGGTTACACGAGGGTAAAGCTTAACAACGCTCGCAGGAAAGTCACTCCGGTCCAGGCATTAATGATTAATCAGGACAGAAGTGTGATCAACCAAGAATAATGTGTGATTGGTCTTTTATAGCATCACGTTTGGAAATCCTTATTGTTCTGAGTGCCAGCGAACACATCTTTTTGATCGTAGACGATTGTTCTAGATTTAAGATAATACGAGGGACAAAAATATGTTTTTGTTGTTAGTCAAGGAATTAGTTTTAGTCTTTGTCCTGGCTTTTATCTGGAGAAGACTTGGGGGAGTTCACACAGTTCCCTGGAAAGTCAGACGGATTTTAAACATATTTGAAACTTTATCCCTGCCTTATTCAATTACAGTGGAAATAGTCACGTTGCCTTTTCAAACACACCCACAATTCTTGTTGGGCAACCAGATGGAGCTGTGGATTGATGGACTCGCCGAGGAGAAACCTGCAACTCCACATGCCAGCGCCATTCCACTAAAGCTACTAACAAACACACACAGAAACACACACACACACATGCATTCATCATTGTGCTGTTGGATAGATTTCAGACACTTGTCATGGGGAGTTCCGGTTGAGCTGCCTCATCCGGACTTGTTTGATTATATGAAATTATTCAGGAGTAGAAATTTGAGTCACTATATGTGAAAAGGTTTTGTCTCTGTGTCAGAAGTGTGAGCAGGTTTACATTGTGGTTTCGTAAAGGCAAACCAACTAACACGACTCCCAGTAGGGCAAGGCAAGTTTATTTTCATAGCTATGTTAAAGGTCCAGTTTTCAAAATTGACTGGCATCCTTCTCCAGCTGAGTTTTTCCTGAGCCGATCCAGAACCATTTTTTGGGGGGGGAACGAGGACCACTGTCCACTTCACCCGCTGACATTAACTACACGGGCCATTGATGGCCGCCGGTTCTGGAGCGATATCTCCCTGGGAGGAGAGATGGCGCCTCTCAGTCCATGAGCCCGGACAGGGGCTAGGTCCGGGCGGGGATTGCTTAAAGCTCATCTATAGGGATATCATTTGAGTCGGTATCAGGTGGGCCTTAAGAATGGAATTTTATGACCGAAAAACAATCTTGCATTGTGGGTAATATAGACATCAAGATTTTACAAACGTGAACAGAAAAATAATTTAAGTGAGTCTGTTAAAGCAGTTAAATGCTCTTTGATTAACAAAAGTAATTTCAAAACAAATAATGAGATTGAACGTTTTTGATTGTGCCTTTTTATTTTTTCCAGTATCATTAAAATTGATATTTATGGCACTAATTAGCAGCTCCAGTGATAACGCCACCAGAGGGGAAACTCTGTAAATTTCATTTACATGAGGTTTTCGTAGTGGGATCTTCCCATGGACATAATGGAGTGAGATTTACAATTTCCCCCTGTGCTCTCTAATGTCGTATGCATCCTTTTTAGAGTAAAATGAAGAGCATGGAGATTCAGATTTGTGTTCACCATCAGGTGTCTGTTTGTGAGGCTGGGTGCCGGGTGCGAGGGTCCGTTCACTGCTGTGGCAAACAAGCACACGTTATGCAGTTGACCCAATTATTTGACTAAATATTAAGACTAGGATATCTGGAAAAATGTCTCCGACAAGCAAGGTTTATCCCTGAAGAGCCCCCAATCCCCTGCATTGTACAAGAGAATCCGTCCTAAAATTGAATGTCTGAAAACATACAGGGACCTTTGTGTTTATGTCTGGAAAAAGTGTTTTTCGTTTTAAAAAAAAGAAAGTTTCCCTTAGTGAATGAGGTAGTAGCTATTACAGTAAATTATGATCCAGTCGCTTCATCTGCACCAAATTTGGACTAAATCGGAGTAAAGGTTGAAAAATTAAAGCCCAAAAACTTTTGGAGATAAAGCTCCCCCTAGTGTCGGAAGTCTATAATAAATCCTTCTCAAAATCAACCCAGTTCTTGCTCGCACTACGGTCTACAATGGTATAAAATCCATTATATCCCCGACATTTTTGGGGTGGAATTAAATTCTGTTTCGAAGCTTGACTGGAAGATCGTCGACATTCTCTCACTGGCAGGGGGTCCGAGAGAGTCATAATCCTTACAGAACCAATCGGAGAAAGACTAGGGCGGGTCAAGGCATTTCTATATTCATTCGGCGTAGATATGCACCTCACTCCCACCTGTAGTTTGTTTGGGGGGCTATATGGGGATTATTTGCACCATTAGAGTTACTGAATGCAAAACATCTCCTCTTGAGTTCTGACATGCCCATGTATGCAAGTTCATAGTTCAGGAGCTGTTAACTTTCATCACACCTAGCTGCAGGGATGTCATTTCACATCTCCCAGACAGGAGTGACCTCCTTTCAGGACGAAACAACAGAGAATAGCGGTAAAGGCGACGCTGCGTATGAATTTTGAGTGGAGGGAAACAAATGACTCTGCAAGTAGAGCTCGAAAATCGAAACCTTGTTGCCCATAAACTCATATATATATTTGCTCGGAGCAACAACAAAAAAAATGTATAGTTAAACATTATGTTCAGAAATCGTAATGGGGGAGTTGTTCTGACACACATCTCTAGAGCAAACAGAGAGTCTCCAGCTATGAACAGAAAAGGAACTTTATAACCTCTCTTATCTCCCTTAGGTGCTGAGAATATATATGCGCTGCATATTTACTGCAAACACTTTACTTAAGGTACAAGCTTCCTCCAATTTTTATGTTAACCCTTTAATGTCGTTGACAAAAATGAAATATATATATATATATTTATATATATATATATATATATATGGACAATTAAATATCTTAGACGGTCTAAATTTAACATAAAATGGAAAATCAGGTTTGGTCGAGCATGTTTTAACGGTAAAAAAATGTATTTATATCATTATTTTATGATGAACTTTTGTATTTCAGAGAAAATAATACATTCTATTTAGCTTAGCTCAGGCTTTTGGTGAATAATTGTTGGATAACCATTATTAGACTTGTTTTGGTCATATCATGTTTTAATATGACAAAAAATCCTACTTAAAGAATAGGATTAATAGAATAAAAGAAAATATATATATATCAATATAATATAAAGATAATCTCAATAGCCAGGATAAATGCCTCCTCCTCTGTAGACCCTTTGACCTGTGGCGTCCCCCAGGGCTCCACCCTTGACCTCTTATCCATTAGCATATAAATGCTGCCACTGGGTCGTATTATAAACAGGCTCGATAAAGTGGCACACAATTTCCGGCTTTAAGAATCGAATGCAAATGTGTTTGAAGCGTTTGAGTGCCTCACTACAGCTCCAGTCAACTCCTTCTTTGTCTCTATTGTTATAAACGTTTTTCACATTTTACTGCATGGTCAAAAAAAGTACAGAAGACACCTCCGGGTCACTTATCCCTCAGCTGAACTTCGCTGATTTCAAGATTTCCTTTGAGGATTCTTTGTCCGAGACAAAGATATGACGAAGTCAACCCCTCCCTGATCAGCGATCTCAGTTATCTCTAAATTGAAAGGTGAAGAGCCCGTTGAGAAATATGCTTTGAACATTTATGCACAAGCTTAACTTATTCTCCCCTAGGCATGTAATGGTGGGTGATAAATGCATCGCTCAAATCTTCCATCAGTCTGTAAACTTTGTTTCATGCATAACTTGAAAGGAAACTTCTAGTGAAATTTTCCATTTGCAGCAAACACATGTATTTCTCTATTGTGGGATTTACATCGCAGCTGGGATTTTGCCGCTTGACCAGGCGGTGGACTCCCACGCTGAGCGGCACTTTGTGTCGCCTACAGAGTTGAAACCTCTAGACCAGAACTGTGCAGACGCCATCGGTTACCTCAATGGTTTCATGAGTCGGGTCTACATACTTCCTTTTTTGACTGTTTTTTTTGGACTATTTCACTGTATGAACCTGGACCGTTTCACTGTATGAACCTGGACCGTTTCACTGTATGAACCTGGACCGTTTCACTATATGAACCTGGACTGTTTTAGAGTGTGAGTCTGGGCCGTTTCACTGTATTAACCAGGACCGTTTCACTCTATGAAGCCGGACTGGGAAAAAAAATCCACTTTGGCTACTTGAAATGTGGAGTTACTGTGTGAAGCAGAAGCTTAACATTGTTCCATGTATCCTTCAACCTTCCAACAATACGATAGAGTGGTGCTATATGGCGTTTAGAAAGTTTCTCCATATTTTTTTAATTTGTTGTATTTCAATGGCTAATATCTAGTGTTGATCTTACCATTAGAAGAGGCTGAGGATCCTCCAGAGAATGTAAGAGCATATCTTTGTTAGCTATGCATTCTTCTTTTAACTTTTTTATATGCATGTCGTGCCGGATGTGTCAACGTGACTTTGCTATTGACAGGAGTTTTATTTAGTTGATTTTCTACATTTCAGTGTTGACTTGTAGGTGTCTGCTTGGAGGTTGTCCTTAATTACGTGCACTCATAATGGATCACGTTTAGATGTTGGTATTGTGTAAATGTGGCGGGTTTGTTGTCTCCTGAGAGCTCTTACTTTTGATCTCCATGTTGATTTGGAATGGTAGGATCTAATTCCGTGTGCAACACTATTGAATAATTAAGTAAGCTCCTTTTTCTTACCATGTTTTCTTCCTGAAAATATTAGTGTGTGTTTCCAGTCTTACAGCTTTTATAGCACATATGCCAATTATACTTCAAAATGTGCAGCTTGATATTTGTGTTAATATTTTGTTCACAAAACAGGTTTAGCTGGGTAATTTTCACTGCACAAAACATAATAATCAATGAGCTCAATCTGTTATCCTGACAAGGTGGCGCTTTCGGGTTCATACGCTGAAAGACTCCAGGTTCATACAGTGAAAGACTCCAGGTTCATACAGTGAGACAATCCAGGTTCGTGAAGTGAAACAATCCAGGTTCATACGTAGAAACACTCCAGGTTCACACAGTGAAACACTCCAGGTTCATACAGTGAAAGACTCCAGGTTCATACAGTGAAAGACTCCAGGTTCATGCAGTGAAAGACTCCAGGTTCATGCAGTAAGACAATCCAGGTTCATACGGTGAAAGACTCCAGGTTCATACTGTGAAACACTCCAGGTTCATACAATGAGACACTCCAGGTTCATATGGTAAAAGACTCCGGGTTCATACAGTGAAACACATTGAAAAGCTCATACATTGAAATAGTCCAGGTTCACAGGATGCAATAGTTCGAGTTCATACAGTGAAACATTCCAGGTTTATTCTGTATATTATTCCAGGGTCACACAGTGAAACAATCCAGGTTCACATAGCAATATGATCCAGGTTCAGAGTGTAAGAGTTCAGGTTCATAGAGTGAAATCATCCGGATCCATGCGGTGAAAAAGTCCAGGTTTCAAGTGCAAATGTTCGGGTTCATACAGTGCATCATTCCAGGTTCATAGAGTGAAAAGAAAAACACGTCCGAGCATTGAAAGAGTCCAGGTTTCTACAGTGAAAAATTCCAGGACTCGACAGTGAAACAATCCAGGTTCAGAGTGCAAGAGTTCGGGTTCATACATTGAAATGTTACCGGGTCACACAGTGAAACAGTCCAGGTTCAAATAGTTGCTTCAATTTCACCAAGCACGCATTCACATTTCTTCAGAAAAGTTGTTGTGCTCATATACTTGAAACAAAAGATTACACACACACACACACACACACACACACACACACACACACACACACACATTCCAGGTTCATACAGTGAACTTTAAAAAACAGCCGTCCTCCATCACAGCTGTTAAACAAACAACAACCCCAGACTCTGTAGCTAAAAGGAGGAAATGATTTGAGCGTTTGGAAAGTGGACAATTGACGCTTTTGTGTTTATTTTGATGATGTCAGAGCTCCGCTTGTGTGACTAAGGCGCATCACCTAGACACTAATAACGTGTTTCACAGGCTGCTGTTGTGAATGAAAATGAGAGCTCATAAAATGCAAAAAGGTTTTGCATATGCGAGTGTGAATATCTCTGGTGTATCTTTTTATTTCAGTTGCTCATATTATGCATCAACTGAAGCTGTTGTAGGTTTTTATAAATAAAAAAACAGTTTTTTCACCCTTTTGAAAGGAAACAATGAGCAGCTGATGGTCCAGTCTGTATTTTTTACTCAACATGCATGTTTTGTTTTTGTTTTTTTAAGGCACAGTGGTCCACTAAATGATGGTGCTGTCACTCATGTTTGCGTGTCATGTGGCTCCCTGTTTAATCCAGGCGTCCGAAGGCAAACAGCCGTCGTCTTTAAAGCAACCTTTGTTCCCGTTCGTTTGATGAGATGACAGCTTATGATTATGGATCCAGCCTCCCTGTTGACTTTTCAGACGGCGCAGCCTCACACTGACGCCGACTCTGACAGACTCTGCTCCCGGAAAACCACCTTCCGTAGAGCCTGTGATTAAATATCAATTAGAAATGATTTCGGATCCTGCTTGTTGTTGCGCCATATATGCTGCACATCTGGACGCCCTATACAGCAGAGTCCAGATTCTAGCCACGAGTGAAGGGAGCCACAATCCTGCTGCATAACTCAACGATGTGACGTAATTAAAAATCTAATTGAGGTTTCCCTATTTCAATTGACCGCCTATTCGACTGTGGTGCGCGTTTCTAAAATGCAATAACCTGGCCCCGAGGCATAAATTGCCTGTGCTCTGCCCGAAAGTCACACTTAACAGAGTGCGTTGTTTTCAGAAGCTTGAGTTCAGTCTCTGCTCAGCCGGTTCTGGTCAACATTCCCCCAGCAATGATTCACCGCTTTATTTTTCTAAGCAGCATATTTCTCAGCGCTTTTTAAAAGCACCTATGGTGCTGCACCCACTGGCAGAGAAATCCATGTAAAACGTTTTCTAGTGCTGTTCTAAACACCAACACGGCCATAACATTATAACCCCCTGTCTAATCCTGAACAGGTCCCCACTTTTAAGTCGCAAAGCAAGGCCTCCGTGGATCGGACCGGTGTGTCCAGCGCATCTCACCGATTAACCTACATGATTTAGATCTGAGGGATGAAGAGGCCAAACCAACATTTTAAACTCTCTGAGTTCTTCCAAGCATAGCCGGACTATTTTTGCTGCTCAATAGTATTACTACAAAAGGGTCGGTCTGCACCAATGTTCGATAGGTGGGACATGTCAAAGAAACTTCCTCATGATCGGACCCAAGGTTCCTCTGTAGAACAACGTCTCAAGAATTACACAGCCTCCATGAGCTTGTCTTCTTCTCCGATCATCCACCACTGATGTAAAGGAAAACCTGATTCCTCCATCCTCTTCCATTGAGACATGTTCCCATTCTGACGCTGCTGTTCCACCTTTATAGGTGTGACAGTACTCAGGGGTCAGTGTGGGTAATCTGACCAGTCTGCAGCTTCTTTGCCCTTTATGCAAAAAGCTGCTCTGGGGTCCTTTCAGAACCAGCAAAAAAAATTTGCTCTTCATTAACGTACAACACGGAATAACTTCCAGTTCTCATCAATGAGCCTTTTGTGCCTTACCTCTCTATTCCCGGTTCACCAATTGTCCATCATAGAACCACTTTAGTAGGTTCTAACCACTGCAGTCTGGGAAAACCCAACAAGACCTGCAGTTTTTGAGATACCTAGTCGTCTACCTAGTCCCATCAAATCGTAGCCCTCGTCAAAGTCATTCATATCTTTACCTTTGCACATTTTCTGCTGCTTCATCATCAACTTCAGGACATTTTCGTTTGTTGGCTGCTTTATTCCACCTACCGACAGGATTGGCTGCGAGAGACAGTCGGTGAAAATCCCTTCACTGTTTGTTATGGCTGATTGCTGTATTTCAAAGGGAATTCATTCAGTAGTCATTGCTAACTGATAATTAATACTAATTTCACGTGTTTGATTTTGTTTCCTTCAGTGCTGCTGAACCCGACAACACTGCAGAAGATAAAGAAACTCGGACTGGCAACTCCGTGTCAAAGAGCAAGAGCTTTTCTCTTTATAGCTTTTCGTCCAGGTCAAAGGTCAGTCACACTGTTTTCACAGGTGGTTTTTAAACAAGAATAGGTTCAGTATTGGATCAGGAAGGGTGATCGAATGCTCCTGTAAGCCAGGACAGCAGGGAAACTCCTGCACTTAACTGACCTGTTGGATAACTTGATCAGTAACTCGGAGAGACAGGAACAGACGTGGTCCCGCTTTGCTTAAGTCCGGTCAAACATCACTGTCAGCGCAACTTTTTAGCTTTGTAATATTTCAAATGGCACAATGACACTAAAAACTATGGAAGAGAGTTTGGGCCGCATATGGCTACAGGACATTTTTTGGGGGAAATCTGACTTTATTCTCAGTATTCTAACTTTATTCCAAGCATTGTGACTCCATTCTCACAATTCTGACTTTAAGCCTAGAATTCTGACTCCATTCTCACAATTCTGACTTTAAGCCTATAATTGTAATTTAACACTTAGAATTCTGGCTTGATCTTAGAATTCTGACATTAAACTCAGAATTCTGAATCTATTCTCACAGTTCTGACTTTAAGACTAGAACTCTAACTTAACACTTTGAATTCTGACTTTATTCCAAGAATTCTAACATAACACTCACAATTCTGACTTTAAGCCTAGAATTCTGACTCTTTTCTCACAGTTCTGACATTAAGCCTAGTATTCTAACTTAACACTTAGAATTCTGACTTTATTCTCAGAGTTCTGACTTTAATCACAGAATTCTAACTTAACACCGAGAATTCTGACTTTATAGTCCGAATTCTGACTTTGTTCTAGGCTGCATGATCTTTTTTTCATTTTTTTTTTCTCCAAATTTCTGAGTTGAGTGTAGCTAATGTAGCTAGTCATATTTAAGCAGGTGATCAATCCACCGTAGCATCTTGAAAGCTACTGAAAAAGCTAAATATGCCTGAAGAAACTCTAGATGATGCAAACTATTTCTTACGGCATGTCAACTTAAAAAGTTTTATTCATACTTATAGTAATTAGGTAAATTACACTCCAACAGTACAAAATTTAGATAGAAAAATATGACTTTGATTAAAAAGTCAATGGTAGTATATAATAATTAAAGAGTCTTTTGATAATAACTCAAAAAGATTAATGCAAACTCTTTGACTAAAGTCTTTGGTTGGTTCAAATCATTAATTTATAGTGTGTGTGATATTTGCACATTCAAAATGGTGTCATCCAGTTTAATGAAAAAACAAGATATTAGAAATAATCTAGTTTTAAAATGAACATACAGTGATATACAAAAAACAAACACCCACACATTATAGCTTGACTTTGTCCCACTGACTCCTCAGGGTGAAGAGTGTGAATAGTAGAAGATATATGATTTTGAGTGGAGAATAATTATGCCACATTTATGTTTATTGAGTATTTACTTAAGTTTCAAATCATTTTTTCATACATGTGGATATAAATTATTACAGGCAGAATCTACGTCCTGAAATATAAAACCTATAGAACGTCCATCTATAACCATCGGTAATCAAAGTAAGGAAAAGAGCAACATTCAACATTTTTCATTTTTCTAAAAGCCTAAAGTTTTCACAAGGCTCCCCATGAATCCATCAAATCAACATCTTGTTAACAGTTGATTATTTCTTTTTCAAACTACGTCAGCTGTCGGGCTCTAGGACGTTTTAAAATTGCACTACTCTGACATGAAATGATCTCTGTGTTGGGGGTGTCACCACTTTCCACATCAGAGTATATGATGATGCAGCTCACGTAAAGATTCACCGATACAAACGAAGAAAATTATTTTTAACTAGAGAATGCAATTTCTGAACAAATTGCGAGTACGAATGCTGGATTTCATGAAAGACAAAGATTCTGAAGAATTATTGATGAGATGAAGAATTTGGAAGATTATGGTTGTTAAGGAATTGGAATAAAAAGTTGAATGAAAATGATAATGCATGAAATAGGTTGAATATTTGAAGTTTTGCTGAAAGCCAGTCGGCAATGATCTGACCAGATGTTTTTGTGTAGCTATTCACATTAATCTGAAAATGTGTCCGGGAGCAAAATGGAAGTCAAATAAGTTGGTTTGCACCCTTTCGTTTTTAGTAAAAGTGTTTATAGTGATGTTCATATTGTTTATAATGGTGTATAGTGTGTATAGTAATGTTAATAGAATTTATAGTGATGTTTATAGTTTTAATAGTGATGATTATAATGTATATTTTGATGTTCATAGTGTTTATAGTTATGCTTATAGTTGTTTATAGGGATGTTCATAATGTTTATAGTTATACTTATAGTGATGTTCATAGTGTTTATAGTGATATTAATAGAATTTGTAGTGATATTTATATTGATGTTTAGTGTGTTTATAGGGATGTTTATGTTGTTTATAGTGATGTTTATGGTGTTTATGGTGATGTTTATAGTGATTTTTATAGTGTTTACAGTGATGTTTATCTTTTTTATAGTAATGTTTACGGTATTAATAATGGTGATTATAGTGATGTTTATAGTGTTTATAGTGATGTTTAAGGTGTTTATAGTGATGTTTAGGGTTTTAATAGTGATGTTTATAGTGATGTTAAGGGTGAAGTTCATGGTGTTTATAGTGATGTTTATAGGTTTTATAGTGATGTTTAAGGTGTTAATAGTGATGTTTATAGGTTTTATAGTGATGTTTAAGCGCCCTAGTTGACTATAGCTCCCCCGAGTGGACATATGTGGTATTTTGCAGCCAGAATCCCTCTCTGAGGTCAAAATCCCATTTATGGCACATTTTGGGTCCATGGGTATATCCAGCTGTGCCAAATGGGGAGTCTTATTCTACAGAAACTTTGTACAATAACATAATAAGAATAGCGTTAATAATACGTGTGTTTAATCACAGATTGTCCACACATGTTAACAGGTACAATGCTACTGACACTGAATATACATTTTTTGTGTTACCTGCCCATAGACACCAATGTTATGCAAAAACATCTGATAGTTGAGGAGCTCCCTATAAGTAAATTTTGGGTATGTCATTCAGGCGTGGGTTAATTTAAAATGACTAAATAACTTAACAGATTAAAGGCAAGAACATTTATTATTTAATGATAGAGAGGGATCTTTGGAAACGAAGTCTTCCCAGTACAGTTTGCTTGTTGTTTGAAACAAATATCATATAATTCCAATGACAAATGCCCCCAGGTAAAAAGAAAGCACCAAGAATAGTCGATAAATCTCTATTACACAGATTCCAGCCATATTTTGTACTAAATCAAAGCATGAAAGGATGTACTGTCATGTTAATTATATACAGGAGCTGGCTTGTGATTGGCTCAAAAGGTCACATGATAATTAACTTCCTACATCTTTTCTTCTGGTAATATAAAAATGTCTAAAAGCAGGTGAAAGCCATACAAGTTTGACTGAGGTTGCAATTATATTTCTACGGGTCAGTCGTTTGAACCATTTTTAAAGGAAATATTTAGATTTAGTAAAAAAAATTCAATCCTGTTGAGTATTGAGATCCAGTACGTATGTAGTTCTGAGAGAGATTGTTGGGTAGGTCTACTTCTGGCTTTAAGAGTCACACGTTGAAGTCCAAAAGAGATCCATGTTGTTTTTTTTGAGATATGTTTTTTTTTTTAAACCATAGAAAAACACGTTGTCACAAATGTTGCAGACCGTCGGAATGTTAAATGTTACAGTTTCACCCGATGGACTCCCTGAGTTTTCAATGTCAGCAGTTGTTTTTGTTTTTTTCTTCATAAATGAAATGTTAGTTATTTTATAAATGTTAATGTCTCGGTAACAAGCCCTTTATTACATGTAACCAATTCTGACAATATACATTGAACAGATTGTAGGGAAAACTAATCAACAAAGTTACTATTTTCACAATTATTTTGGGATAAAAAAAATCAAGGATAACTTTATTGCAAAAGTAAAAATGGATATCTTGAGTTAAAAAAAAAAAAAAAAAAAAAATCAGATAGGTAGAATAAAAATAACCATAACAGCTGGATAACAACATATATGCGACATTACAGATCTGTGACACCAGGGGAAAGCTTTCCAAAAATAATTTTAAAAAATGTGTTCCATTTGGTGTATTTTATTTCCACCCTCATTTTCCTCTGAGGGGAAATGGCTGTGGGTTCCTACGGGTTGAGCGCTCTCTTGTTTGTGCAACATCAACATACTGATGTTGTAACAAAAAGAATCCGTCGTCTACACGGTTAGACGGCCTTGAGTTCTTCAGTTTTATTACTTCCTGTCAGGCTATCAGGGTAATTTGAAACATGCCTGTATATCATGCTCTCTGCTGACACAGTGCGATCACTAGAGTCAGAAGTGAAACTCCGTTTGCTTTTATCTCTGAAATGTTTCAAATCCAATCAATAAGGCTCCGTTCACACTGCAGGAAGAATTTGGCCCACTTCTGATTTTTTGGGGCACTTATGTGACTCTTTCACAGCTTTGTGAAAAGTACACATCACATATAATCAGATTTTTTTTTTTCCCAGTACAGATCACGAAAACACTATAAACATGACTATAGACACTATACACATCAGTATAAATACTATAAACACCACCACTATAAATGCTATAAACACCACTATAAACACTACAAAAATCACTATAAACGCTATAAACATCACTATAAACGCTATAAGCACCACTATAAACGCAATAAACACTACTATAAATGCTATCCATATCACTATATAGATAGCACAGAACACTATAAACATTAATGTAAACATCACTTCATACGCCATAAACATCACCACAAACAAAACTAGAAACATTACTATAAACATTTAAACATCACTATTAATGCTATAAACATTACTATAAACATCGCTATAAACACTATAAGCATCTCTATAAATAATATAAATATCAGTATATACACTATAAACATCACTATAAACATCACTATAGACGCTATAAACATCACTATAGACATCTCTATAAACACTATTATCATCACTATACATACTATAAAAATCAGTGTATACACTATAAACATCACAATAAAAATCAATATTAGCATCACTATAACATCACTTTAAAAACTATAACATCAATATAAACAATATAAACATCACTATAGACACTATAAACATCTCTATAAACATCACTATAGACACTATAAACATCTCTATAAACATCACTATCGACACTATAAACATCACTATAAACATCTCTATAAACATCACTATAAACATCTCTATAGACACTATAAACATCACTATAGACACTATAAACATCTCTATAAACATCACTATCAACACTATAAACATCGCTATAAACATCTCTATAAACATCACTATAAACATCTCTATAAACATCACTATAGACACTATAAACATCTCTATAAACATCACTATAAACATCTCTATAAACATCACTATAAACACTATAAACATCTCTATAAACATCTCTATAAACATCACTATAAACAGCTCTATAAACATCACTATAGACACTATAAACATCTCTATAAACATCACTATAGACACTATAAACATCCCTATAAACATCACTATAAACACCTCTATAAACATCCCTATAGACACTATAAACATCTCTATAAACATCACTATAAACAGCTCTATAAACATCAATATAGACACTATAAACATCTCTATAAACATCACTATAAACATCACTATAAACATCACTATAGACGCTGTAAACATCTCTATAAACTTCACTATAAACCCTTTAAACATCTCTATAAACATCAATATAAACATCACTATAAACATCTCTATAAACATCACTATAGACATTATAAACATCACTATAGAAACTATAAACATCTCTATAAACATCACTATAGACGCTGTAAACATCTCTATAAACATCACTATAAACCCTATAAACATCTCTATATACATCTCTATAAACATCACTATAAACATCTCAATAAACATCACTATAAACATCTCTATAGACACTATAAACATCTCTATAAACATCACTATCGACACTATAAACATCACTATAAACATCACTATAAACATCACTATAAACATCTCTATAAACATCACTATAAACATCACTATAGACGCTATAAACATCACTATAGACATCTCTATAAACACTATTATCATCACTATACATACTATAAAAATCAGTGTATACACAATAAACATCACAATAAAAATCAATATTAGCATCACTATAACGTCACTTTAAAAACTATAACATCAATATAAACACTATAAACATCACTATAGACACTATAAACATCTCTATAAACATCACTATAGACACTATAAACATCTCTATAAACATCACTATCGACACTATAAACATCACTATAAACATCTCTATAAACATCACTATAAACATCTCTATAGACACTATAAACATCACTATAGACACTATAAACATCTCTATAAACATCACTATCAACACTATAAACATCACTATAAACATCTCTATAAACATCTCTATAAACATCTCTATAAACATCACTATAGACACTATAAACATCTCTATAAACATCACTATAAACATCTCTATAAACATCACTATAAACACTATAAACATCTCTATAAACATCACTATAAACAGCTCTATAAACATCACTATAGACACTATGAACATCTCTATAAACATCACGATAGACACTATAAACATCCCTATAAACATCACTATAGACACTATAAGCATCCCTATAAACATCACTATAAACATCTCTATAAACATCACTATAGACACTATAAACATCTCTATAAACATCACTATAAACAGCTCTATAAACATCACTATAGACACTATAAACATCACTATAAACATCACTATAAACATCACTATAAACCCTATAAACATCTCTATAAACATCACTATAAACCCTTTAAACATCTCTATAAACATCACTTTAAACATCACTAAACATCTCTATAAACATCCCTATAGACATTATAAACATCACTATAGAAACTATAAACATCTCTATAAACATCACTATAGAGTCTATAGTTATGTCACTATAAACATCTCAATAAACATCACTATAAACATCTCTATAGACACTATAAACATCACTATAAACATCTCTATAAACATCACTATAAACATCTCTATAAACATCACTATAAACATCACTATAAACATCTCTATAAACATCACTATAAACCCTATAAACATCTCTATAAACATCACTATAAACATCACTATAAACATCTCTATAAACATCACTATGGACATTATAAACATCACTATAGACGCTGTAAACATCTCTATAAACATCACTATAAACATCACTATAAACATCACTATAGACGCTATAAACATCTCTATAAACATCACTATAAACATCACTATAAACATCACTATAGACGCTATAAACATCTCTATAAACATCACTATAAACCCTATAAACATCTCTATAAACATCACTATAAACATCATCATCACAACAGGGCTTTGGTTTTGCTTCCGTATTGACAGTAAGCTGCATGACGTCTTTCTTATTGTTCTATTTGTCCGTTTAAGTGTGTGAGCTGTTTGTACTGGAGTCAGATATAGGCAACATTTTAAAAGTCAAGTGAAAAACTCTGATCAGCTCATATCTATGTTTAAAATAGGATTCAAGCACTAAGACTGGCGGTGTGAACGTAGCCTTATATCCACTCAACAATAAGCATGACTTCTGATACTTCTGATCCCCTAGATGGTTAAAGTAAGTTTGACATGTTTTTTTGTTAAACCTGTCTGTTTACTCTTCGCTCTTTAAAAATCCCATCAGAACGGGTCCGAACAGGATTGTTGTTGGGGGCTAAATGTCGTGTGCGTGTTAGAATGATGACTGAAACTGCCCCCTCTTACACAACTTAAACAGCATTTGCATTCCATTTACAGTTTGTAGACTCCCTTTTAGGGTCGTCCTTGTATAATCCCCGCACAAAACAATCATATGTATCAATTCAGCGGCCTTTAATGGCGTGGAAATCAATTGTCCTTATTGTCTGATCTGGTGTGAAATGTAACACAATATGTGGGAAATATCTAATCACACATAATTAATTAATTTAAGTCAGATTGTTACTAATATGTTGTAGAATATTTATACATGTGAGGCTCCATGATATTCCCTATATCTCACTGAAATAGATGGAATTGAACTTGGAACTAAAGTAAATACTTGCAGTGTTATAATACTGGAATTAATTAACCACAGGCAGACAGAACAACCACACTTGTAACCTCGACCGGGTCACACTTAGAATCGGCACCACTTGAGTCACAGTCAGGAGTCTCCTGTAGATGGAGCCACTTCTCCTAAAAACTAACCCAGAAGACTCCGATCCAATCTGGTGAAGTCACTGTCACTAATAATAGAAATAGAATACAAACTCTCATTCACAACGCTCTGAACGGAAAACTCAGAAAATCCATCAAAATACACCAAAGACTTCCTACTGCCACCAGCAGGGGGAGCACTACTAGAAATAACTAGAATCAAACAATTTAATAGTGATTCATTCTATTTCCAGAGGAATATGATGTATTAAACTTCTTATTTTCCTTCAAAGGCTCAACTAAATAGTCCACTGATCAACCGTAACATTGTTACCACTGACATGTGAGGATATTTGTCCTCAAGCTTGATGCGTTAGAAGCAGGAAAAAAAAGGTCAAGCGTGAGGATCTCAGCCAGTTGGACAAGGGCCAAACTGTGATGACTCAAAGCGTCTCCACAGATAAAGATGTTGGTGAATTTTCCCCGGCCTGCCGTGTTAGAATCTACGAAAGCAGTGTAAGTGAGGACAACCGGTGAATCGGGAAGTGGGTGGCTCAGTGGGAGGGAAGACCAGTGTTGTCCCGACCCACACAGGAGCTGCTCTCGCACAAATTTCTGATGAACTTAAAAACCATTCAGTGTCATAGAGAAATACGTATTTCATTTCTTTGCAACATTTATTAATCAAATATCTTGTAAATTCACCATAAAATTGAAGGTTTTTCCTTGGAAAATTGTCCACTTTAATTCGATTCACTAAACCGTTTGGTAAAAAGACTTTTTAGACTTATTCTTTTTTTCTTTAGTTTTATGAAGTTACATAATGCTGTTCAGTAAATCCTCATATGCTTTTATATGGCTAAAAAAATAATCCTTCACTTCGACTAGGACTTTCTCTTTAGCCATGGTGAATGCTTCCTCCTCTGTGGCTCCTTTGGCCGGTGGTGCCCCCCAGGGCGCCATCATTGGCCCCTTACTCTTTAGCATATACTGTCACTCGGTAGTTATTATAAACAGGTTCCGTCAGGTGGCAATGACCTGAGAAACAATCAGCAGGTGGTTTAATGTTATGGCTGTTGGATTTGTATAATGAGAAATTGATGTTTTCACCTGGACTGTATGTGAAAGCTTACAACCGCAGGGAAGTTATTCCAGTTGAAGTTTATCTTACTTCAGACTCAGCATCCATTGTCGTCCCTTTTTCTCTTTCTTTGTAAACCACCTAGCTAGAGGGAAGAATTCAAGCAGGCACACCCGGTAAAAATCTCGCAGATAGTTAGTGACAGCAACCACATATTTCATCGTCGTTAGTCATCACCGCTCAACCAAGCATGCGAGCATTATTACCAGAATAGCATCGCCTGCATTGTCTGACTATGTGCCTGATCGCTGCAGTATCTGACACATCTGATGGGCAACGCCTTGGTCCTACCAGGTCGCTCTTGCAACATCTTTTGAAGATAATCCGATTACAGCACATGTTGACGCATAGAGAGCGCCCAGGTCGGATCAGCATTTGTTGCTGCTTTTGTTAGGACACCATTCAAAGGTGCAGGAAGTGATTCTAGGGGCAAAATTGGATTTTATTTATCATATTGTGTAATATTATCCCAAAACTCAAACTTGAGCCATGAGACTCAAATCAGTTATCTTTTTCCAGAATCGCTCATTTAGGCCACGCGATTTGTGATCGTGTCATCGCAGGACAATCCACCTTTTTAAGTTATTTTATTTTCATTATGTGGACAGGTCAAATCAAATTATTGATCTTTAAACAAAAAAGGTTTTGGAAAAAAAAAGGAAAAGGAAAAAAAAAAGCAAAAACAAAATAATTGGGAAAATTTATTAAAAAATAAGCCTAATTAAAAATTATAGCCCCGAAACGCCTTCGTGGCCGCCGCATCCTTCATTTTAACGCGAAAACTCAAACACTATTTCATGGATAATTTTCAAATTTTAGACCCACATAGACCTTAGTGAAAGGAAGAACTGGAGGAGTTGTTCTAGGAAAGGTGGTTGTCTATTTCTGCCATTTGGGGGAGCTTTATCTCCAAAAGTTTTTAGGCCATAACTTCTCAACTGTTGGTCCAATTTAGATGCATATGAATAAATCAACTTTTACTCTTATTGTTCATTTTCTATGCTCAATTTGACGAAAAACAGTTTCAACATCTTCTTAACCATTTATCAGGTTTTAAAATTAAATTTAACGCATATGAATCGACTCAAACAGTCCTAACCTGTATGTATATATATATATATATATATATATATATATATATATATATATATATTATCATATTTTATTTTACATTACTTACTTTACTCGGTAAATGCAGCTTTTCTTCTTTTCTTTTTTTACAAATGAATACATACATTTCAGATGACTCGGTCGTCCTGACGTCACGGGACCATTGTCTCAAGTTTCTCAAATACTGCAATTTTCCCTGCATCTTCAACTTCATCGCTTTCATCAAAAAAATATTAATATAATTTTTTTCAGGCGCCATAGTAACCAGATAATCAATGCTATTAACTTTGGATTACTAATGCAGATACAATAACTTAATAAATATCTAACGGTTTAGAGGGTTGCTTTGGTGGGACAGTATTTGGGATTATACCAGGGATCTCATGTTCATGACAAAATCCAGTATCATCTCCAACCCGTCAGGAATCTTTCCTGCGAAGCTTCCAATGTTTGCTTTTATTTTTTGACACCACCTCTCCACAGTCGAGCAGAGCATAGTTCACACTCAGTCATCACGGCGTTCATGAAGAAACTGCTGACTCTGCTCCTCCTGTAGGCCCAACTGGTCCACTGACGCCGGTTAATCTGCAGAAAAACGAAAGCTGACTGTCATCGAACCACTGATGCAGACGGAATGTCGTCCATAATCAGGGGATGAGTTGGAAAAAGTTCAGTCTCAGGAACGGGAATCTCTTCGGAGATGCTCTCCGTTTATTGTCTGGCTACATGAAAAGAAAGGGCTTCAGTTTGCAAGCGTACGATCCCCGATCCAGCTCTTCTCTGAAGTAGAGTCAAAAAAGAAATTGGGCACGGTGAAACATCAGTTCCTGTTCGCCAAGTACTGAACAAACAAACGTGTTTCTACGTCAACATTTTTGACATAAAAATGATTGTCTGAATATTTTTAAAAAATGAATAACTGAACATGTTCCGTGACAAAAACACACATAGAAACAAAAGAAACAAAGAGATGTTATTTTATAATCACTCAAAGTAAAACAAGGAGGCATAACCTGACCTGTGAGGGAATCAAAAGGGGCGGGGCTAAGGAATGAAACTATATACATAGGGGATACCCACAAAGAAGAAATAAGGAGGGGACTCAGACATGTCTTACAAAATAAAACAAAGAAGAAGCCGGAGGTCCTAACAGTGAGGTTAAACAATAATAGAGCTTAATTTAACACATTTATTTGAATGTAGTAATAACTGGACCGGTTACAGTCGCATCTGAGTAGACGTGTTTGTGTCTCTGTCACGTTTTCTCCAAGGTTCACAGTCCTTGCAGAGATGTTTAAAGGGGATATGTAATAAAACTCTTCTGATTACTGAGTTTTAACTCTTCTGGAGTAGAACTGAACTCTGTTGTGTTCTTCTACGTTCTCTTATACACGCCAGTATTCCCTCGCAAGCCTTATTTCTTACACCATTACTAAAAACTGATTAAAGTTGTGATTAAGTTAATTTATGAACTA